>WUQG02297934.1:0-19428 GCA_011317285.2 Androctonus mauritanicus | reverse complement strand
CTTACACTCAACACAAAAATCCTGATATTGAACATGATCGCCATCACTATTGCCTATCACAATATAGTGGATTGAAGAGGATGAAGGCGATGATGATGATGACGACGAACTCAATTTTCTTTTTTTGAAAACTCAATCTTCTCCAAATCGCTCTCATCTTCCCCCACTCGTGTCTTCCCCGAGTTACGTTATTTTAAAAATTATATAAGAATGATATTTGATATCAATGACGTTTTAACGCATGGGGGAACCCTGTGGCCGCAGGAGGCCTCGGATTTTAAGGGGCCTCATATGATAGCATTATTATTATTATTATTATTATTATGGTACAGTATTATTCCAGGTTTTCCTGTTTTTTATTTAGGGGGCCCAGTTATTACTTTCGCTGGGATCACTGGCCATTCATCATTATTTGATATGATATGTGCTTGCAAAAATGCTCAAATTAATAATAAATTTAATATAATTTTTGGGTGAAATTTACTATATAGCATGTATGCAGATGTAGAAGATATAATTAATAATAATATATAGATATATATAGTAAGAAAAATTTTAGAGGACCAACAAAATATCACTAAGAATTTTTTTTTATAAAATCCTTAGTAATACTGAAAAGATTAAAAATATTAAAAATTATGTAATATCATAACAGTTAAGAGTATAATTCTTTGTTGACATCAAATTAAATATTACTTGCTTTAAAGTAGTAAATAATATTAAATTTAATGTCAAAAAATACGATTTTGCGTGTGTGTAAAATAGGTCAAAAATATAGTTTAATTTATTAAGAGCAGAAAAATATATATCAAGGGTTTCTTGCTCTTCTAGTTTTCCAGAAATTTCAAGAACAAAGAACTCATGTAACATACATTCTGCACGTACTGTATGCATAATGTGTATATAAATATAAATATATTCTACAGATGCGTTTACTCATAAAATTTACACAACATTAAAGCTATAAAATGCAGGAAAAATTGGAGTTAAATAATTGTCACGTATAACTTTAAATTTTGAATAATTGTTCTTATGATATATAAAATGGCATTAAATATTAAATTTCTTATTATATTCATAATTTTTCTTGAGGTGGTATTCAACAAATAAAAATAACAGACGTCTTCATGCACATGATATTTTGCATACTATGTAGATTTACTTTTTTTAATGATTTTTTCCCCTCAAAGAAAATTCCTTTACATCCAAAAATTTATCACAAACTATATACTTTATTATTAGGATATTTTGGATATCATAAACAAATGATACGAGTACTGCATTTGTAGATAAAAGGATATACTATAAAAAAGGATATACTTATGGGTTAACTGGATATGGACGATTTGCATGAGTTGTTACATTAAACATATATTATGCAATTTAAAAATGTTTAAGAAACATAAACAGAATTAAAAATGAATTTTGAATGTAGAATAAGCATCGAGTTTGAGCTACAATAAAGTAAACTGGGCGATTTTTAAAACATTTTGTTACGCTGCTTAACTATCCTAATCTAAGATTCAAAAACTATAATTTCCTTATCTCAAACAATCCGTTCCTTATAAATAAAGGAATCATTATGCGAATTTAGTACGAAGGTAACACCTAACTTGCCATTGTCAGTTCTTGACTATCAAAAGTCATGTTTAGTTGATATCGAACTGGTTTGCTGTGCTTGCAAAACAACATACATTAATCCTGACCCCAGGCTAAAAACGCACGTTAGAGCGGCTCGTAGATTGGAGACTTTGAGTATATCTAATAACAACACCTTACTTACGTAGTTATTATGTAACACGAAACATCATTCTACTCGTTACATTAGCGTTTGCATGTTATAACCACGATAAAGATTAAGAACAATTAATAAAACAATTTGCACTTCTTGTATTTTATAATTGGATACTCTACAAAAGCGCAACACTTTAGTCGCTAAAAACTAAAACAACTTCTCAATCTACATAACTTGTTTTTGTTATTTTTAATTAATAAAATTAGTGAAGTTCAATAAATAATATAATGAAGAGATGATTGGTAGAAGGTCACACGCAATCTAATATGAGGTAGCATTCGAAGAACAGGTGCAGAATAGGGTGTTAATTGCATGATGTCACTACTCGCACGGGTCGTTGTCCGTACTTTCTCTGAGGGTGTCTGATATCGATGCTTCTATCGTGATTTAATGCAAAAGTTGCAATCTGCATAAGTGAAATATCGATACGCGTCACGTTGTGATACGCAAATTTTGGCATTTTCCTCCCTTGTCGGTGCATCAATAATGGGTATGTTTACCTGTTACACTTCTGCTTTAAATTATTGAAGTATTCAAAATTAAAGTAGGACTACAGAATTCATTTAGGTTGTATATGTTTTAGGATACTTAGGAAAATCCCGTTGTCGCGCTTCGTCCTTATGGATGAATGTCACGTTCGGCCCAGCGACCTTTGTCAGAGCAGATGAAAAATGTCCCCTCGGGGAATCTAACCGAATAACGGTCACATCTCCACCACATCTATCCTTGTGCTGTTCGTGGGATGAGCTGTTATACAAGGTTGGTACAGTTAGTAATAACTTTGTTTGTGCATGCATCGATCGTTATAAATGTAAGTATGTTGATAAGTTATATCTGTGTCATCGCTTTCTAAATTTTTAAGTAATTAAATCGCGTTAAAACAAATACGGCGAAATGACATTAAATTCGGAAAATCTGAAGGAATCTCTATAGTCTTGCATGCATTACAAATTATTTGAATAACCTCTCAATGTTTAGCTGCAGGGTATCCGGTATGCATGCATGTAGTATGTAACTGTTTGTATCAATAACAGACGTGAAGGTGCTAACATAAGAAAACTCATTATGTTGCAAAATTTACTATATTGAATAACGTTTTTCACTATAGTAAATTTTGCAGTATATCCATTTTCTCTTCTTTTAAACTGTAAATTTATCTTGTTTCCTAACTGTAACAGTTTATTTATAACACAATAAGAGAAATTTTATATCAGTATACTTTTCAAAATTATTGCTAAAAGAAAGTTCTGACTATAAAAAATAACAAAGATATCATAAACAAGATAAAAATTTATTTCTTTTTTTTATAGCTTGATATTAATTAATGATAATTTTGATTTCGAACTCGGATATTTTGAATTTTGCTTTTTTTATAATTGAAAAGTACTAAAAATGCAGTAGAAACGCATCAGAAAACGAATAAAAAGTTGTTTTGAATTTGATTCCCTTTAAAATTATTGACTTTAACTCTTCTTTCTGTTACAAGTTGAATTGTGCAGGAATTATAACGTTTTTCTATCATAAATTATCTGATCATTCTCTTGTTGACATGAACTAAACTTTACTCTACTTAATTTCATTCAAGATTTTCTTTTTGTATATGTTGAAACCTTTGATTCTTTGTTGCAATTATTCAAGTTCTTTGTAGTATCTAGTCTATAAACAATGACATTTTTAAACTGCTTCGTTAGTCGATATCAAAAGTTGAATAGAACTATACAACGAACTTCTATAAACAAAAAAAAAACATTAATAATTGATGATATTCAGTAAACCGTGAATGTAATAAACAAATCAAAACATAAGAAAAATTAATCAAAATATTTTTGATAAATATCGATTAATTTTTTTTTATGATAAGTGATCGAATTTGTAACAATTTACGAGATGAAGACTATGCAAATATTTTTGTTTTCCGGAAAAAAAAGCATTAACTTGTTTCGATATAACTGCAGTTTATCCAAAAGACATAAAATTTGAAGAATTTTTAAGAAACATTAATAAAATATATGAGTATAAAGACCTATTTAAAGTGCAAACAAACAATGAGGAATATTGTAAAAATCAATAATCCTCTTCCTATATGCGGCACTGCATTATGACTTTTGAGATGCTCCATTATGAATTTATATAAACGTTTCACGATTCCTAAACCCAAAAAACTATTCAATCATAAAATATGAATTTTTTTTAATATTATTTTCAGACATACAGATGTACTGGGTACATGATGCGAGCAGCCCTACTGGTTTTACTATTTTCTTTCCGATTAACGTCTGCCATATTCACAAATTATTCCAGGATAGAAAGTAAGTCTTTGTATGCGAATTTTGCGTTATTTTTAATAAGAAAAATTAATTTAAGAACAAAATAATTGGCTTTTTTACATTATCTCTGGAGTATATTGATAATATGTTGATCAAAGTTCATATAGTTAGTGCTTAGAAATTTATCAATATCATATTTAACTCTCTTGTTTGTATAACTTATGTACTTTTTTAGATTTCTATCTCATAATTGCCCAGACAGGGCAAATTATATAATAAATATTCATAAATGCCAATGTTCTTTAAGGATCAATGTCCTCAAAAAGAATGTTCAGATCGCTACTTTTTTTTTTTAAATATTTTCAATTCATAAAGGTTAATCAGAGTTTTGTTTACTAGGATCTATCTCGCCGTTTCGGAGAGGATTAGTGAATTTCTCACTGCTAAAACCAGTTCGGGCTGCATTGTTTTCGGATTGTTCTGCAGGAAGCAAATGTCAACTTACTCTAACTTGTTGGTTATCTGGTGGTGCTGCTACTTCTCCATGCGGTCCTTTTTTCTCCTGTTGTTCATCCTCTGTCGAACAAAAAATACAACCTGCATATTATGGACCTGTCAGGAACGATCCGTGTAAGTAAAAAAGAAAAAAAATTAAATAACTTATTTTTTAAGTAATGTTTTCTGGTCTTATTATTAAGTGGAAACTATTAGAATGACAATGAAGTAATTGTTTGTTATCATAGACTGCGGTCGGAGTGCAGAAAATACCAGAAGGATAGTTGGAGGTAATGACGCAACTTTTGGACAATTCCCTTGGCAGGTGAGTATGATAAAGTACCTATTATTCATGGATGCCAGATTTTAAACATGTTTTTGATCATGGCATAAAGAATTACGATTAAAATCGATTAGTTTTGCATTATGATGTAATCGCAATATGTCGAAATTAAGAAATGATTATAAATTTATTTTTAGGTTTTCGTCCAAATTGGTGGAAGTAGATGCGGTGGAGCACTAGTTGCCTGGAGGCACGTTGTCACTGCTGGTCACTGTGTAGCCAAGTAAGTACTGTACTGTACTTGTTCTTTTATTTCAATCGAAAAAACTTCAAACAATTCAGTACAAGTATGTTGTTAAATTTCCAAATATAAGAATCTATCAAAACATTTCGACATAATTTTTAATATTTGAATTTGTTTTTTAGGAAAAACTTTATCACAAAAGCAGTTACTGAGAGTACTAGATGGATTTTATAATCGTCATCACTAGCTGTAGCTACTTATGAGGATTATAAAATGCATCTAGTGCTGATCAGTAGTTGCTTTTGTGATAAAGTTTTTCCTAAAAAGCAAATTCAAATATTTATATATATATATATATATATAAACGCATCAAAGTGTTTCAATTGCAAACTAGGTGCATTTTGTTACTCTCATCAATGGCTTCAACTAGCTACTGATGAGGGTAACAAAATGCACCTAGTTTACAATCGAAACATTTTGATACATCTTTTTGTGACCTTCATGCATTTTGTGACCCTCATCAGGTAGCTGCAAGAGATTTTTGCTTACTTTTCCTTACTAACGAGTATGTCTTAAACACCACTATCAGATTTTTTATAATCCTCTATCTGAAATATATGATTTATATAAATCATAGTACACTAATCTATGTTATTTTGATTTTATAATAATATTTAGATATTAATTTCATTTATCATCCATTATTAATCAACATTTTATTGCAGCGAAACATCCGAATTACAAATGACAAAAAAAACTTAGAAAGTATCTACTTTTATTGCACTGGTTTTTAAGATGGATTAAAGCATAATTCCTGCTTTATTCATTCGTGTATGATTATTTATTCGAAAATACATACTGTATAGTATAGAAACAGCATTAGTTTACCATACAGAAATAAAAATCCGCTGCTGGCTCCAGTTAACCTGTAGAAGTTTTGGTCATTATTTTCAATCCGTTTCCTAATTTTAAAATTTTTATACTTAAAAACCAGCATAATAGTAATATCTTGTGTATAATAATTTAATTGCAGCCCTTGTTACAGTTTCTTTCTATATAAACTGGGTATTGTTATGTATTAACCAAACAACCTTGATACTAATCGGTTCAGATAATCGAACTCTACTGTAAATTAAATAATGCTCCATAGATGGCGCTACCATTTTTATGACACAGTATGGCGTTTGATACTCCATTTTTTACCATATTCCAATTAGCAAATTTTTTGATCTTCCATATTGTTAAGAATGATTATAACTGTAAACTTAAATATTTGCCTAATTTGGAATTTATACTGAAATTATTTCCATTAATTTCTTTTGATTTTATACAAATGTAAGAGTTTGTTATTTGATTTCTAGAATTTTGAACTTTATACTAGTTTTAATACAAAAATTATGTTCTAATTTATCTATTAACAAATATTTAAGATGTAATGAAACTGCTAAAACTTCATAAAAATATATATGTTTTGCAGATCACAATTCAATCCTAGTAACATCAGAGTAACAGTAGGAGATTTTATACTTAATTCTGACATTGAAAGCATACCCAGCGAATCGTTTGGTGTGCAACAAGTCAAACTGCATCCTAATTTTAAATTTACACCCCAAGCTGATCGGTATGATGTATCTGTCTTGATACTGGACAGACCGGTGCCTTATAAATATAACATGAAACCGATATGTTTACCAGAAAAGAATGCGGACTTTCTAGGAAGAATTGCTTACGCAGCCGGATGGGGAGCTTTAGAAGCGGGTAAGATAATTTTAATCATTTTAAACTAGTAACAATTATTACCGATAGATGGCACGATATGAATATATAGGTGATTAACACTAAATTTCTATTTAATCACTGATACCATATTAATTAAGAAGGTTATAATATTTTATTTCTCTTCAAACATTTGAAAATATAATTTTTTTATTATACAACAGGTGGCGCTTCAAAACAGTGTTATGTTTACCTGTGTGGTTTTTTGCTCTGAATGATTGTAAAAAAAAGTTTTATATCAGATTGACTATTTTAACATTTTTAATATTTATTAATACAAAATATAAAATATCAGATGAGATTTTTTTCACTTTTGAAACAATTGCTGATTTTATTTAAAAATAAAATAAAAAAAATTATCATAATTTTAAATTTTAGTATAAAACAAATTTATAATATAAACATAAAGTTCAATTACGTGCAGAAAATTTAGTTTAATCGTAATTAAAAATTCAACATAAACAAAAATTTTAATTAGGTACAGACAATTTAGTTTAATCGTAATTAAAAATGCTGTACAAACATAAATTTTACTTACAGAATTTAGTTTAATCGTAATTAAAAATTCAGTACAAACATAAATTTTAATTACTTACAGACAGTTTAGTTTAATCGTAATTAAAAGTTCAGTATAAATATAAAATTTTAATTATATATAAGCAATTTAGTTTAATCGTAATTAAAAATTCAGTATGAATTTAGTATAAACATTTTGTCCTAACTGATAGAATTTTTAACCTTATTTTCTTGTTTTTCTCATCTATGTGATGCAAGTTCAATGAGGCCCTCTCAGGGCTTGTAGCTAAAGGATAATTAGCTACAAAAACCAATGAGGCCCTCTCAGGGCCTCATTGGTTTTTGCAGCTAATTATCCTTTATTACCAGAACACATATTACAGCAGTTTCAACATGTTTCGATGCATTCATATATTGATTTAGTTACTAGTTAAAAATTTGATTAAAATAAAGAATTATATGTTATTATATTTTACATACTTAAAGATACATTGAATTTTTTTCTATACGTATAGATTCCTTATATTTTCCTTTTAATAATAAAAAATCAAAAAATATTACAATCAATGTAAATAAATATTTAAATATATATTTGTTTTTATTTTTGGCTCTTGCTAATATAAATATCATAAAAAAATTATAATTATTTCTTATAAGAACTTTAATTTACGAAATTTTATTTGTTTAGGTAAAATATATATACTTTATAAATATGAGTAGTATAAATAGCACTGGATATATTATGCTTATTATTTATATTATGCTTAGAATAAAATGAAAATAAAACAGTGTTTTCTTAATGGAACAATAAGAAATAAACAGCACACCACTAACTATTCTTATATTAGGAATATTTCGGAATAATGCATAAACATGGAAAATTTTATATATATAGTTTTTTATCTCTCTACTTTATTGTTGTAATAATCCCATAACTAGCTAATAAATGATAACCTAATTATATTGTGTATGGATAGTTTATTTAATTTCTGTGTGATACAGGGAGTCCCAAATGTTACTATCTATCTCGAAAACTACTGGGAATACAGGAATATGGGGTTAAAACAAGAAAATAGCTTTATTTCAAAATAAGTGCCACACAAAAGTAGCGATGTTTAGTGAACAATTTCCACATGGAGACTATCAGTATCTGTACAGATCTCAAAGCGATGAACCCGCCTTATGAAACTTCCTCTCAAAATTCTCTCTAATTTCCGTGCATTTCATACCTTTGATCTTGGAGGTTATCACAAACACTCGTTCTTTCCGTGGTCAATGCTGCATCGTTTTGAGTTCTGTGAGATACCGATGGTCTCACAGAACTCAAAGTTACAGATGGTCTCATCTGTGAGATTGCTCTCTGAACATCCCTACTTTTGTGTGGCACTTACTTCGAAATAAAGCTATTTTGTTGTGTTAACCCCGTTATCCTGCATTCCCATTAATTTTCGAGATAGATAGTAACTTTTGGGACCCCCTGTATATATATTTATATAAAAATAAAGTGCATTTATTTACAGAGATTGAACTCCTTCGTTATATAATAAAATCTTTAATGTGTTCTTACTATATGAAGAAATTCAATTACTTTGTATATATATAAAGTTATAATTGTTTATTGTATAACATATATCTATTGTTATATATATATATAACAATAGTATATATTTATCTGTTTACTATAATAAAAGATTTCAATGTTAAACGTATTTTAGTATGTTATCGCGTACATCTTTCATTGTTCCATATAGAAGTATCCTCTGATAACTGAAAATTGAAAACTATTAATTACCGCGATCAAGTATAAAGTACACATTATGGGCAAGCGTCTAGTTGGTATTTTTAAAATTTATGACAATATAAATCTGAAACAAAAATAAATAAATATATATTTTTTTATAGAGATACGGATATTTGAATAATATCGAAATAAAATTCTATATTCTAGGTTCAAAACTTCGTCCTAAAGTTTTGCAATATGTTCCTGTACCTGTGATCAATAACCAAATATGCGAAACGTGGCACAGAAGACGTGGTATCAATATAAGAATATACGACGAAATGCTGTGCGCCGGTTACGAATTTGGAGGTCGAGACTCTTGTCAGGTTTGTAACTAAATTTGATTACTGTATTAACAATGTGCGATTATTAAGTACAGAAAAAAAAGGAGAGAATAATAATGTATTTATGCCAGATGTGGGTATCGCGTCCTGACATAATTCAATATTTCCTGTTTCAAATACTTTAAATAACCATTTCTATTTGACTAGTATTTTACAGTTTGGTAATAAATTTTATTTCTCAGTTTTATTTTCACAAAACGGTATTCTTCCTATAAAAAACGATTGTGGTGGAGTTCCTGAAAGTTTCTACACAACATTAACCATCTAAAAAAAAGAGTATTTCAATTAAGTCGAATAGAATATGATGTTTCTTTCCATCTTTTTCACGTATTGAGCGATCCGATATGAGTTTTATCTATACAGGGCATCTATTGTATTTTTCTTGTATTTTGTACGAGGAAGTAAAGTGAATGGAAACGTTTCATACTTCGTTAGGTATATGCAAGGTAGAAAAATGCCAGTCGTTTAATTCGATTTTATAAAATGGCTAATGTATAAGATTATCTCCAGTTGATAAAACGTGTGACAGGAGTTTTTTTGTACACATTTTTGATGTTTGACGATGATTAAGCAGCTATTAAACTATTTTTTTTAACAAAATTACTTAAAAAGTAGCATAATGCAGCTATATAATTATCGATTAAGCACATGCATTTGTCTTATTAAACTAAATCGAGAAATTATGAGCATATCATAGCAAATTTAATATGTTGATTATAATTAATTTTTGAAAATCTTCTACAATTTTTATATCAAATTTTATTTGTTATTAGGGTGATTCTGGTGGACCTCTGATGATAAACAGCTATGGAGTTTGGTATTTGATCGGCATTGTTTCGGCAGGATACTCCTGTGCAAAGCAATATCAGCCGGGTATATATCATCGTGTTAGCAGCTCTTCAGACTGGATATCGTCAAATCTCTACTAACTACCTTAAAATGACCTCATTACTCGAAATGGTGAAAAGACTGTTCGACTGTGACCATGATAATGGCAATATATTGCGAAGAAAATTGCTGATGGTGCTCGAAAAAAAAAAAAAACGAACTTGTCCGCATGCACGCAGGCGTGATATATGAAAGTAATCAAGAAATTTCAGGATCTCATCACCAAGATTTATTGCAAAAAGACGAATTATCATATGTGATTACTACGATAAGGACATGTATATAATTATCGTGTGTTTTTTGTATATAAACGTCCATAAATATATGGCACAAAAATAGTGACATTCGATATTTTACTGTATACGAGGAATGCATTGAAGTACCAGGGATAAAGATTGATGTTAACTTCAGTGAAAGTTGTTTACTTTTATGTGAAACTGTTTCATAGCTGGAAACTATTTTTATTCAAAATATTACTATTTTTTTTTAATCAGTATTAAAGCTATTCGGAATTTTTATCTGAAAATAAATATCGAAAATTATTATAAATAAAAAATAAATAAATAAATAAATAAGTTTTCTTTATTCTTAATAATTATTAAAAATTATACAGCTTTTGGAACTTGTGCTAAATTGGTACTCTGCACAAATTATTTTTTTTAGGTCAAACATTGTTATTAAACACTTTTATATAAAAAACAAGTAAATAATGATGATAATTATTTACTATTAAGGAACTAATCGTTTTAACAGTTAAACTAAGCCAATTAATGCTTAATTTTGCAAATTTAGCATATTTTCCCCAATATTCAGAAACATAACTTAGATCATTTTCTTTTTAATGCCTTGAGGCTGGAGAAGAGCAAGAATCCGGTATGATTTTTGGGCCTCCTTGTCACAAATTCGTAGAACATAAATGACATTTTACATTTTACACTTGACAAATTTCTTTAAATAATAATTTATAGATACATCAAACGAAATAGTTTTTCCTTGTATTAACTTTTCTATGATTACACATTACAGTGATAAGTATAAATTAATATATAATGTTTGTTTATCAGTATATTAATGCTTTAGATAGAGGATATTATGTTTAAAAATTTATAAGAAATTTCTGAAGTATAAATAAGTTTATAATTATTATAACTATACATACATTTCAGACGATTTCCACAAAAAATGGATTGAAAACAAGGAAAACATTCGAAAGATTTCTATATATATGTTACTTCCAAACACCGAAATCGCACAATGATCGAAATAAACAGCCTCAACGCATAGTGGCAGTTCCAAATGTCCAAACACCGATACTCAACATTATTTCGCTTCGTGGCCATCATAAGACAACCACAACGCCTTATGGGCAACTCCACCAAAACCAATGGACTTTCTGAACGTTTTGAAATGATCACAGACCATTCTGAAACACGGGCTTCGTGGCCATCATGAGACAACCACATCATTTCGCTTCCTTGCCACAATCTCATCATTTCGTGTCGTGGCCATCATGAGACAACCACGGTTGTGATTGTCTCATGATGGCCACGAAGCCTGTGTTTCAGAATGGTCTGTGATCATTTCAAAACGTTCAGAACGTCCATTGGTTTTGGTGGAGTTGCCCATAAGGCGTTGTGGTTGTCTCATGATGGCTACGAAGCGAAATAATGCTGAGTATCGGTGTTTGGTCATTTAGAACTGGCCACAATGCGTTGTGGCTGTTTTTTTCGATCATTGTGCGATTTCAGTGTTTGGGCGTAACATACAGCATAAAGCAATTAGCTGTATGCTGCATTTATATATGTTATATAATATGCTTTATGCTATATAACTGTTATATACATAGCTGCATGATATATTTATATATGTTAGCTATTAAAGCAATGTCAAGTTCACTACGAAAGCAGAAATAAACTTTTATTATGAAAATGCATTGCAATGGAGAATATATAACATTGAGTACTGCGTATATGTTGCCAATAACATAATTAACACATAAATGATTTTATTTAATTTTAATATATATAAATTAAATGAATAATTTGATCTCGATATTTATTCTAAATGCAGATCTTAAATGAATGCATTTACATAATGGTTTTGCATAATTAACGCAAACATTTCAATAACTAATAAAAAAAATTTTCGCAAATTTCAATAAACTTTTTAAAATTATCATCACCAACATTTCAAGCAATCGAATAAACATTTTAAAACGATACAGAAATTTTTATTAATTCGGAAAAAAAAATCATAATGTTAACAAACGTGGCAAAAAATAAGATTTAGATTTGAAAAATTGTAAAAAGATTTCAAAAATTATAGAAAACATTTAAAAAATAAGAAAAACATATAAATTATGATCAAAATTATGGATACAGTATTGTTATTTGAGATATACAGGTAGTCGTCGACTTACGACCATTCATACTTATGATGGTGATGTAATCAGTAAATTCTGTGATTCGTCAATACAATTCCATGGGTTCAATTCCCTGACCAATGGTCTGATATATGGAAAGTGTCCACTCTATTTGTCTAGTTCTTGTAATTTTGTGTCCTTTATGTTTATTAATACGTTTAGTGTCCTAGTAAACATTAGAAATGATATGATATATATCCATAAATTTTTGGCTTTTACGACTTACGATTTTAAGATCCAGCTTAACGGTAGGATTCAAAATGATCCATTATAAGTCAAGGACAACCTGTATACATTGGCCGGATGGCGTATGGTAAAGCCGTAGCTTATCACTCTGCAGGATCCGGGTTCAAATCCGGGTCCCACATCTCCAGTTTCAAGAGATGTCTGGGCCTTGCCCGTTGAACCCTATCCTTCAACCTTCCGGTTGACACCATCACGGGTGTCAGCCAGCCTGTGATGGGCTCTACAAGTAGCCACCGCCAGATAATGTATATCTCTTATGCGATATATAAGCTACAGTAACCCAACCTAACTAGCTGTATGTATGCAAATTTCTTCATTTAGGTTAAATTACAGAATACTTAGGAAGTTCGTCTTTAGGAAATTAAGTTTATTCTATATTGATTCTCCTCAGTTAAATTCTATAGAAGTTTTCTCCTCGTTTTAAAAGTAGAATCTATAAACAGAGATCAAGATTCAGAAACCCTGATGAACTGATAAATTTGATAGATCTTATCATAACAACAGTGAACAGTAATGTTGTTTTCAATAATTCTTATAATCATGCCAGAAAATATATACAAAAAGCATACCAGAGACTTGCATTTGCTTGAATGTTTTTAATCATATCATTCCTATTGTCGCGAGATGAGATAGCATTATCATTTTGTAATTAATAAAATAGCAAAACTAATGATTGTTTTTCTTATTTATGATGCGTTAATTGATTTAAAACCCTCTAAATTCAGTTTACGTTACTTACCAGATTTAAGTAAGATTAAGAAATAATTATTAACGAAAACATTAAGGGCATAATAAATTTATGAATATCACTATTGAACTACTGCATATAAATATAAATATTACCAATATTTTTTCGATAATGATAATTATTTTGATGATATTCGATTCATTTTAGCAATTTTCCACTATAATTTTTATTTTAAATATTCAAGAATTCTTGTAAGATTCCACTTTGATTTATCTACAACAAAAAAAAACTTACTGCATTCTTAAACTCAAATCGGGAAGTTTTTGAGGAAACTTTATTGTTATTGATAAAGTGTTTTTGCTGCCTTCATTTTATTCTGACTACTTCCAGTTATTAAAAAGAAAAAAAAAGATATGGGATAAATAATCATTAATACCTTCTTACCGCTATTGAATACTGCAAAAGGAGAACAATGCATTTTATTCATGAAGGTTTATAATTTTTAATAAAAACGGATAGGGATATTTTAAAAATTATTTAAAAGTATATCATTATATGTTTTGCATGTTGTATGCGAGATATGCATAGTATGAAAACTGTAACAAGCACAACGATAGAGGTTATGTTGCAATTATTTACTAGTGAACGCCATTGTCTTTGAACTTTAAAGTTTCCTTTAAACAGACAGGCCAACGTGTCGCATTATTGATAATTTATGTTGAAAATTTATCCTAATAAAAGATTTGAATGATATTAAAAGTAAATTTTTATATATTTAATTTTTAAAAATTTATAAATCACTTTACAGAATTTTCAGTAAACCATGTTAAAGATTTTAAACATATTAGCATTTCTTCTTTGATAAGAATTTAATTTATGAATTGTGATCTGAAACAATTGCCTCATAAAAATGTTAAGAATATATTGTAAAGTATTTTATGCTGCTAACTGTCTATGCGAAGAAAAACTGAAAAGACTGTGCAAATGCAGTTTTTCATATAAAATAACTTCAGAAATATAACATTTACATAATACTTTATGCTACTGATTAACTTTTTTGGGTAAAAATGGCCTATTTTGAAGGATAAACTGTAACTACCACTTTAAAAGAATGCTCCATTTTAATAACATAATGCGACTGATCGATTATTGATTGATTCGATGCGTTATTAATCAAGTTATTGCTCATCGTATCTGTCCATTATTTTTATGTGCATGTCAACAATAAAGTATGAAAGACTTTAATTATACGTAAAAGGTAGACCTATTTTAACTGGTTTTCAAATGGTCGTTGCACAACGTTTTCTCTAAACGAGAGCTTTGCCTTAAAAGTGAAGAAATACTCTAAGTGCAACGACAATAACCGTGCTTACATTTTTTTTAATAATGAAATTTTTTAATTACAATTACGAATTTTGCAATCTTAAATAAGGAATGCAGAAGAATAATAAACTGTAAAAATAATAAAATTCTTGAAAAAATTGTCATGTTGTGCAAGAACAAATTTTAGAGGTTTCTGAATGATATATACGTAATCAGAATGTTATATAAATTTTACGTATTTTTTTTTAAATGGTTTTAACTATGGTTCATTGCACTGATTAATTCATCTGAATATTTCAAGTTACCAAAACGTTTTCGCACTTATTTCTTTCGCTATTATCTTCTTATACAGCCTTATATATAAATTTATTTATATATGCATGTGTGTATATTATATATAGAGAGAGAGCTATAAAAAACCGATAATATCGATCGATATAAACTCGTATAGCAAGGCCAATTACCCTCCTATTCTGCCTTTTTCTTGTTGGTGTGGTCTTTGGATTTATTTTCGAATGCAAGCCACTTTTACTTCCTGCAGTATCAAACGAGTGAAAGGTTTTTTTTTGTTGTTTCTTTACAAACGTTACTCGCGTCAACCCACTTCCTAAAAAGCCTGTGGGGATAAGAAAATAGGGGGCGTAGTGACAATTGCTGGAACACCATGGAGTAGACAAACCATGTGTTCCACTTCCTTATCCTGTCAGTTGAGCGGAGTCGTTCTACAGTCGCGAATGTGGAGCGTTCAGTCTCGTTCATCTGTGGGTCTGTGTGTCAATCCGGAATAGATGGTGACCCAGTAGGTCATAATCTATAGACAGCATGTTGCTATAAAGTTTGAAAAAGGATCGAATTAAAAGTACAAGGTGAGTCGAAACTGAAATAATCAGAATAGTTTACCTTAACTCGTAAGAGGAACGGAGATAATTTCCCATGGGAAATTTTTTCGTTTTTTTTAATCTTCCGAAATTTGGTGATTGATTTTACCTGTCACTTTTCCGTATTAAACTTTTATAGTTTTATGATTTTATGAATTTTTAGTGTTATCTGTATATTAGTGAAGTTGATACAGTAGTACTAGTTGAATAAAACAATTAATAATATAGTAGTCTATAAATAAACATAACAATATAAATTTTTTATATAAAACTATAAAAAAAATTCGACTTTCGTTATATATAAGAAACTACTAAAAATATTATTGTGATATAATGCAAAATATAATCAACACTAGTTTTATTAATTAATAATACTTATTTTATGTCATACACCTCCAAGGTAGAAATTTCTCTATTACATCACAATATGCAGTTCTACTAAGCGAACTGGGTCTTTCGTTGAACCTACTTACCAAGTTTGACCTCGAAACACGTGGTTGAAACTATGTAAGCTTCTCAACAAGGAGAAATACATATCGTATAGCTAACGATGTGTCGTTTCGCTATAAACATCTCAAACAGTTTTTCTACTTTAATCGATAACAAAATTAAATATGACAGCATTTTATTGCTGAAAGTTTGCACGGTTTAAATTTTACAAGACTGTCGTTTCATGCTAACGGTTAAATATTTCGTCAATCGACCGTGACTGCTTCTATTCACCTCCATTTTTTTTTTGTTGATGTAATAGTACTCTTCACTAAATTTTTATCAATTAAGGGCGCCTTTTTGCCTTAAATTACTCATTGTCTATGGGGAAAATGGAAGAAGTAAACATATTAGCTTCAGATTAGACCCAAAATTGTGCAAAAATACTTGTTCTAAATCACTAATCATGGTGTTTCTTTCCGTGTTCTTGATATTGAAATGAGTCGAAGAACACGTTTTTTTAAATTTTTTTTTTAATATAAATTCGGTTTGTTTAATTCAGAAGTTGTACTAGATAATCATAATCATCGTACAAACAGGTATAAAATGATGATATAAATTTCCGACAAACGATTATCCGTCAGGTAATATTTCATTGTTTAAAATAACCTTATCACTAAATCCTTAATGATGCGGAAATTTAAAAAAAAAACAATAATCATAAAAAACATGATCTTCCATCTAGTAAATTATATATAACTGAATTTTATGTGTACTTTAGAAATATTTTTAATTTTATAGTTCACGTTGAAACAAACCAAATCAGGAATTGCTGAAAATTTATTTTGTATGTTATATTTTCTACATGTTTTTTTTCTTTCTGTATTTTGACCCAATTTTCTTCCTTAATGAGTTGATTTGCTGCAAATTTGATGTGGCATAATTATAAATAACTATTCGAATATCGTTCGTTTCAACAATAGGAAGAGATGAAGAAAAAAAAATATGTTCATTGTTGTAAGGAAAGTAGATCACGTTAAGAATTATTCGACAGATGAACCTTTGTCGTTTAAAACTGAAAAGAATATTAAAAGCGAACATTTTTATTATTTATATTAGTAATTTCTGATAGTGGAAGTATTATTTTTTTGCTGTGCATGCCCGAAGCCAATGCTATTCTGACATAAATGTGCTTTCTATTTCTGTGAATGACCTGAGTGTGTTTCTGACAAACATGTTCAGGTTTGACTACCTCTGTAACATATACATATTAAATTTACAGTTTAAGAAGTTTAACAATTAAAAAAAATGTGCAATTTTTATAACATTAGCAGTTGCAATAAATTATTATTGATTACGTTTGCTTTCCTTTATGTTCATCAAATATTGTGCAAAATTATTTTTTATGATTTTAAACTATTTTTTAATGTAAAACCGAAATTTAATGCTCTTTCATGATAAACTGAAAAATACTCTTCCATCATAAACTGAAAAATGCTCTTCCACCATAAACTGAAAAATGCTCTTTCGTCATAAACTGAAAAATGCTCTTTCGTCATAAACTGAAAAATGCTTTTTCGTCATAAACTGAAAAATGCTTTTCATCATAAACTGAAAAATGCTCTTCCATTATAAACTAAAATATTGCGCTTCCATCACAAACTGAAAAATGCTCTTCCATCATAAACTGAAAAATGCTCTTTCGTCATAAATTGAAAAATACTCTTCCATCATGAAAGAGCATTTTTCGGTTTTGCATTAAAGTTTATGATGGAAGTGCATTTTTTTGCATATTTTTTCAAGCGCGTAAATATATGTTTGAACATATATTCTACAGGAAGAGTGAATCGGGATTGCCTTCTATCTACTTCATAAACGTTCTCAAATATGTAGAAAAAAATTTTAATTACACTTAAAATACAGTAAATGGAACGTATCAATCAGCATTATAATCATGCTTTGGAATACATTAAAAAAACTGGTATCCATTAGTAGCAAAGTTAAATCTTTAAACTAAATTTTAGGTGAAAAAAATGTGAACATCACGTCACGAAAGCTTGAATTTTTATGTCGAAATTGTTTCTAAAATGAATATATATGTTTAGAATTGTATAACTATATTTTACGGAAGAAAACAATTGGTTAAACGGTCTCGAATATTTAATTAAATTCAGATGACGTATCATTAAAATGGAATAATAAAAAAATTACGCTCGATACGAATCACTTCTGGTAATTATTATCTGTTGATAGTATAACTTTTCTTTCGATACGTATCTGAATTACGAACAAAATTTGTCTTCCTGATTTTCAAAATTGCCGAACAATAGCTGCAAACTGTGTCATAATCGTAAAAAAAAGCGAGGAGAGATAGAAGTGACTCGATAAATACGGAACTGCCACCAGATGCGGAAATAGCCTTTCGCTCTTTTACTTTTTTTTTAAATTTATCTTTAACTTTAGATTGATAAGAAAAACCGAGAAATATTAAACGGTTTAGTTCTTTAAAAGAAAACAACAAAACTTTCGCTTTCTATTGAATTGCGTGTACCATTAACCGTGCTCTTTGTCGACCGAACAAAAGATTTATATTTATATCGCTATTCTTAAAAAAACAAAAAAACGGGATTTTGCATAACAAAATTAAGTGTTTTTTTACCTAACAAACACTAGAAAATTTAAATTGTATATTTTGCAAGGAATGTTGTTATACAAAAGATAAAAATAAAACAAATAAGCATGAAATTACGCACACGTTAGACGCAACAGCGAAGCAACTCTACATAATGCGCATTTCTTCATTATAATGCGAATTTAATTAAAAATATTTACGAAATAAACAAATTAAAAAAACATTATTGATGGCGAAATATAAAACTGCATTAAAAATAAAGAAATTTTATATTTATTTGAATTTATTCACCGAATCAAATTGCTACTATAGAATCAGTGGTGTACCTCGGGCCTCTTATCAGGGGGCTTCCGAAGAACCGTAAGTTTTAAGTATATATACCTATATGTAGGAATATAAAGAAAGGGCATAAGATTTTGTAT
>WUQG02297823.1:0-19431 GCA_011317285.2 Androctonus mauritanicus | reverse complement strand
AGTTAAGTCAGACCTGAAACGGTTAAGCCTGGCGCCTAGTAGTACACAAATGACAAAAGTTTTATCAAGTGCTTTTGTGTGAGATGGAACGACGTATAGTTATACATGCCAATCTTGGCGTGTGGTTGAGCACTAACATACACGTTTTCCTACGAGATTGGAATGAGACATTCCAAACCGGTAGGAAAGAGTGTACGTGTATGGCCAGCTAATAGCATGATATTCCAGATTGTTCAAGATGATGTATTAGTCAGTCATGTTCTCTGTTCTTTGTTGATAGAAATAAATGTAGCCGAAGTATTTGCAAGTGATTGTATGCACATATCTTTCAGGAAAATCTCTGTTAGAACTGTTTTATATGCTTTATATGAACTATTTTGTGACATATTGGCAGATAATGACAATTAAAACTGTGCTTAAATAATAAACTATGTTTATTATTTAACAAATTATGTTATCATTTCTCTTATTTTGTGATATTAGATCTCTTAGAGAGAAATTTTATTATAAATTTTGATTACTCTCTTAATTTTTTTATAGAAATCAACTGTTTTCCAATCACCATAACTATCCAATAGACTATATTTTGGCAATATCAGATTTAATTAGAAATTTTAAAAATCAAAATTTTATATACTGTATTCTGACATATTTTTATAAATGTTATCAGTTCAGAAATTCATTAATAAACCAAATTAAACACTTGTAAACTGCCAAAAGTTAAGAAAAATATAAACTAAAAGTTAAATAAGCAGTAATATATTGTAACCATAATCCTTAAAAATATATATACATTTTATTTAGAAAAATTTAAAAATGAACTACAAAAACTGAAATGTGCAAAGATAATAAATATAAAAAATAATTTTAAATAAAAATTTGTGGAAAAAATTAAAAAAACAAATTATTTTCATTGTAAAATATTTCACAAAATATATAAAAAAAATCATTATTGTCTTACTGAATTAAAATAGCAGTTTGAATATTTTTTTTCTAAATTTAGATATCCAGCCTGGTCATAGCATTTTGAAAACTTGGCAGCTCTTTTGTGATTTAACTTTAAAGAATACCAACTCATCTGTTTCTGAAAAGATGACATGATTTTACAGCATAGAAATAATAATTTCCAAAGTAAAAAAGCATTAAATTCAAATTTAAGTGCCTAACTTTGAATTTCTCTTTAAAACTTATTTATCATAATTTATATTGGACTGTATATAGTAGATGGAATTATTATGAAGAATCTTAATTATTTTGTTAAAGGGAAATTTTTATAAATGCTATTATAAAAATTATAATATATAGCTAACTATATAATTTATGTATATATATAAATTATATAGTTTGTTTATATAAAAAATGCTAGTAAGCTATATTTCATTTAGTCTGAACTTCAATTAAGTTTTAATTAAAAAAAAAAAAAAAAATAGTTAATTTTGAAAAATTTGAATTGTTGAGATTCTACTGCAATAAGTCTAAATAACATATTTATTTGTTAAAACATTTTATCTTTAGCATATCTTTACAATAATTTATCATGATTAAGAAAAATATATAAAATTTTCAATATATAGAATTTTTATTTTTTTATGAACTTTGTTTATATTTCAAGTAAGTAGCTATTGTGTTATATTTGTTCTGATTAATCTATATTTTGTTATGAGTGAACTGAATTTTCAAAAATTAGAATAGGATATGATTATTTCCATTTTTATAATAACTTCCTATACCTATGGTATTTATATCTAGAATAATTCTTTTATAAATTATGAAAATATAAAATATTTAACATTTTAATTTTGTTCTTATTAGTAATGTTTATTAGTTCTTACTAAATGTATTGTGATAAAAGAGAATTTTTCAGGTTGAATAGAATTAATAATTTTTTTTGTTATAAAAATTATAATAGATGTATACATAGTATGTTGTCAATATCCATTGTTAATCGTTTTCTTAAAAGTGCAAAGAATACTCATCAATAGATTTATAATTATATTAATTCAGCAAAGGTGTACTTGAGCACTAAACAAAATAGGATGTACTTATCAATTTATTACTAAAATTTTTTTAATAATTTTGCATACTTGTTGATATAATTTTTATCAGAATGAAATTGTATCTTATATAGCCTGATGATTATAAATTCAATCAATAATAATTTTTCTATTTTTAATAAAATATTTTCAGTTGTTTGTATACATTTTAATTGTTGGAAACAATAAATTTTGCATCATCAATATAATTTTTTTGCATTGGTTCATATTTCTTATTTCCATAATTATTGATATACCAATTTTACACAATATCCATACAATTAGTTCTTTTTCAAGTATGAAGTATCAATAAAATTGAAAATATGAATATAAATTGCAATAAGTAGATGCTAAACATTCATAAATATAGCACTTCAAACCACTTGCATACAATATATTAATTATATATAATATACAATACAATATAACTAAATTCAAAGTAGACATTGTCATCTGCTATGAAATAGGAAAAATTAAATAGTGGACCAAGAAGTAAAAGCATACATCCTCTAGTCATCTTGGTTTTGCTTTCATTCATAGATTAACCTAAAGCAGTAATTCATCTATTGTATATAAAAACCCATTTACTCATCTGTTGATGATGAAAAATTCTTTAACATTTGTATGAAAATAATTTCTTTTTTTATTATAATTTGTTTGATTTTCAAATGACATATGTTCTCATTTCTTTAGATAAATAAATAATTGTCTAATCATAGACTATTTATTTTGACAATCTTTACTTAATTTTATTATAGTCATATTTCATTGTTGAGAACAAAATCTATTTTTAACATTTGTCTGAGAAATAAATTCCCTTTATGAATTCTTGCATTAGAAACAGATTAATTCATAAAGTCAGAAATTATTTGTATTTGCAAATCAGTATTAACTATTAATTTACAAAAATAGTTAAATAAAATATAAAATTAATAAGAATTAGTTTAAAATCTTGTAACAGAAATTTTCCTGATTAAACTAATTTTATTGAAATGATTTATATAACATATAAAAGATTATCAAGATATTGATAAACAAAGAAATATATAAAAAAGATTTAATAAAAATTAAGATTATCAAATTTATTGATATTAAGACCTTATTGTGTTTTGATTTGATTAGGATTCTAGATTTTTCAAATAGATGAAAACCTAAAACAGTAATGTCATTGGAGTAAATTCTTGTAAAATAAATTTAATTTCATTATTACTTTTTTCTAATTACATAAAATTTTATTGTTATTGACATTATTTATTCAATCATATTTATAATTAATATTAACAAGGATGGCTGGCACTGCCTTGAAATTTCTATTATATAATTTTCTCTTACTTGTTTATATAAAGAATATTTTGTAATAAGATGAATAATGTGATTTGAAAGAAAATAAGACTCAAACTGATTCACTCATAATTGTATGAATTAAAATCTTATCAATAATTAAAGTTATTTTTTTTCTTGAATTAATCTAAATGAATAATGATTTACTACACAGAAGATCTCTGAATTATGATGGGAACACTCAGAATTTTCCATTATAATTTGAATGTGTTGTAAATAGATCATAATAACTGATAGATGCAATACTATAAATGGAATTAGGTTCCCACCAAGACTCGGAAAAATATTTTTTAAAAGAAATATAGTACAATTTAATGTTGAATAAACATTGTTTTTATTTTTTACAATAAGAAAACATATTGCCCCTACCAACATTATACAAGTAAAAGAAAATACTTGATGATAAACAAAATTAAAGCATGTAATATAGTTAGAATTGCACACAAAAGTTTCTAGTAAAAATAATGAAAAACTGTTTAAAAATTTGTTTGTGAGTACAAAAAAAAATGAAATTTTAGTTGATTTTATTTATACTGAATGCTGAAATTTGTCTTGCTAAGAAATTTAATTAATAGAATATGAAGAAGCCAAAAATAACTCTTATTAATTTTAATTGGCTATAAAAATTATTGATTTGCATTCTTTTTATCACTTTCACATTTTATAGGTATTATTATTAAATAATTATTTAAAATTTTATATATATATAGTTATTAATTTCTGAGATTGATTGTTTTAGTTATGTAACCAAATTCCAAAGGATATACGGTAATGGCTTCTTTGCCCAATCTGGACCAGTCTATGATTAACATTTCATTCATAACATTCTAACGTTTTGATCAGCTATACCACCTGTAGTATAGTTGATCAAAATGTTGAATAATGAGGTTTATTGTTCAACTTTTTGACCTGTTCTGAAAAATTTTAAAGTATGGTATATAGGATTGAAACTTGATTCCTCAGGTAGTAAATAATTGAATTATTATATAGTTATCCAGGTAACTAACATTTTTAACAATACAGTATTATTGCAGGCATTCAAGAAATATTCTTGGATTGAAAGAAAACAGCTAACTGGCTGCTATTATTATAAAAACATTGATTATAGCTATCTTCTAAGTACAAATTTCTACTGTAAATAATTGCTGTTATAAGATAGGAATCCCCTGTATAAAATTTGATTTTATTAATAAGGTACACATTTTATAGTTATTTTAAAATGCAATAAAGCATCAATTAGCTGAGCCACTACCTTCTGGAAAAAAAATTACAATATCTACTTTTACTGCACTAATTGTCCTGTTGAAGAATTATTCATGCTACTTAATGACAAGTTTCTGATTATTTATAAACATATATGCAGTATAACATAGAAATAGTCTTAATTTGTCATTATTGAAATTGAAAATCAAATATTAGATTTAACTATTTGAACATTTTGGTTATTATTTAGAAACCATTTTCTAAATTATTTTTTTGTAATACTTCATATTTTAAAATACAATAATAATCATTTTATGTACAATAATTTGATTGTACTTATATTTTTTTTTTATAAACTGGATAGTCTCAGTTCATATATTTGATTATCCAAACTATTGGGATCAAGACTGTTTTTTTAATCAAAATAGTTTGGATAATCAACACACTATTATAATTTTTTAGTCAACCGAAGTATATTTGTTAGTAAAAAGTTTTATATTATTTTTCAGTACATCTACTCCTTTAAATCATATAATGAAGATGACTAGATTACGTGTTATTGACAACAGTCCATTAGGGAAACAAGCTATGGCAGAAGGAAAACCACCTAAATGCATACATGTGTATAAAAAGGGTAAACCAACAGGAATTGGAACAATTGGAGATAAAATTCTTGTGGCTATTAAGGGACAGAAAAAGAAAGCTTATATTTTGGGAGTAAAGCAGAAACAAAAAGCAATGATCCCAAAATTTGATTCTAATAATATATGCCTTTTAAATGATGATGGTAGTCCAATGGGTACAAGAATAGTTATGCCTGTCCCTTCCATGCTTAGAGCAAAAGGTGAATTTTCCAAAATTATTGCTATATGTACAAAATTTGTTTGAATATTCTGAATAAAAATAAAAAAATTAAAATATATTAAAAATTTTTTTCAATTCATTTTATTTGAAAATGATAGCTTTCAATTATTTTCAATAAATGAAAATTCAATTGCATAATTAAATACTTAAAAATGGTTTACTGTAAACTCATCCAGCATGTATGAAATTAAATTGTGTTATTACAACAATTTTGTTGTTAGTTAGATGATTGGAATAAACAATTTTAATGTATGCTAGAAAAATAGAAAAATAAACAATTAGATATGAATATATTAAGGGAAAATACTTATAACTAGATATAATAATCACTAAATCTGTATTCTGAAGATACCAATAGAGGATGTACAGAATTCTAAGATATAAAATGCATTAGTTGTTTTGTGAATTTAATTTTATATAATTTTAATCAATTAGTAAATTATACATTAATTATTTTGAAGATATAATGTTGGATAATGGCTGAAATATGCTAGTAAATATTGGTTAATTGTAATGACCTGAATAGAAATATAAATATATAAAATGATAAGCCCCAAATTTTAAGTGGGGGGGGGAAAAACAGTTTATTAGCATTTTGTGAAGTACTTATACCTGACTCCATTCAATGTTGACATCGAATGGAGTCAGGTGTAAGTCATCAAAACAGTAAATAAAGCAGAGGATATTAGAATGGTTGAAGCCATTATTATTGAACAATTTAAGAAGTAGTCCTACATCACAAACGACAATCCTCCTATTAATATGCCATCTCAGTGGCTTATATAATCTAGGTACATAACAAACCACATAATCCTGCAATTACCATCAATTTTATTTATTGCAATTGACAATTTATAACTTGTTTAGCATTAATGTTTGTATTTAATATTCATATAACCTTAAGAACTGTAATTAATTCTTTTGCTTTTTCTATAAATATTCAAATTTGAAAATTATTCTGCTCTTCATGTTCCAAAATGTTCTGTATTCTTGTATTCTATTCTTTTGATTTGTAAGTGTTGAAGATGACTTCTTTAAGTTGAAAGTACTTCACAAAACACTAACAAACTGTTTTTTCCACTTGTAATTTAGGACTTATCATTTTATATATTTATCATATCAATGGAAACTTATATACAATATTATAGAAATATAATGTTAGATAAAAATATTCTCATTATTTCTATAGATTGTTTTCTAATTCAAAATTTTATGTATAAATAAGTTTATCATTTGATTCATACTAAATTTTGTAAGTATAGCACTCTGAATGTTCGTTAAAAAATTCAGAATGTGGCATGCTATGTTAATTGAGGGTGTATATGATTAGATTAGATTCAGGTTAACTCAGTTATGATGATGAATCTCTCAAGAAATACATATTATAGCCAGAGTCCAAAATTGTTAACTAGTATGAATCACATTATTCCAAGATTATAAACAGTCACAATATGCTTTTTATTCTCATACAATAATTGTTTCATATATTTAACAAATAAACTTGATTCTAGCTCTAAGCAAAATGAATCTACTGGTACATTACTAATACAACATTCAAGCGTTTATTAATAGTATAATTAAAGGGATAAAGCAGGTTGTTAGAATATTAATCTATTGTGTTTTATCTATTTTTTTCCCGAACTAGTTTTAATAATATAAATTAATGAAAACTTTAATATCTTTATATCTTGTTAAATAAATTATTATAATCACTTATTATTTAAAGTTTTTATTCTCTTATTTTCATACATTAATAAACTTTAAAATACAATATATTAAAGTATTAAAAATATTAAAACAATCTTTTTAAATTTAGAGATTTCTGAAATATTATATTGTCATCATTCAAATGATGATGATTAATAATTGGGCAATTTGATATTTTCTTCATGGTCATAACTGAAAAAAATTTTAATTTATTGGAATATCATAATAGAATAAATGATGATTTTGATTTAATGAAATCCTAAATGCATTTTAAAACACTTAATATATGTGACTTGCATAGCAACTATTGAGTTACAAATTTACAGATAAAGAATGAGGCAGCTTTATAGGAATTTTAGATTATTGACTCATAACTATATATTGTATTTTTATATTTTATTTCATCAGTATATATTGATAAATTTATTTTCTAATAAAAATTAATTTTTGAAATTTAGTAAATTCTTTAGAATTCTTTTTCAATAAAAAAAAATTAAAATCAATATTAGTAAATGCTAAAAATACAGTATATGTGAAAATTTTTAAATTATTCAAGATTATAAACAGATCTATAAAACTGAAAAGTACACAGCATTCAGAAATCAACTATTTAAATGATTGTTACAAAAATTAGTTTTTAAGAGTTTTATTAAGATCAAGTAAATTTGTATAATATATGAACCTGTATATTTATTATCTTAGTTTTAGAATAAATACATTCTAATTATATATACGTTACAGAGTAGTAATATACATAGTAACTTTCTAATAAATAATTTATAATACAACCACACATTAACTCATCCAGACATTTTCAAATCTTTCACTTCAATTGAAATTTTAAAACTAATTACAAAAGAATGAAAGAATTGTAAAGGGATTCAAATATTGATCCAATAATATTGTGGAAATTGCTCTCATAAAATGAAAATACGAGATCTCTGAAATACCACAAGGTGTGGTATAAAGTGATTTAGCAGACCACAATATCTACTTGTTCATTAGGAAGAGGAGGGCGTTTCTTTTCATTTTCGACATCAATGGGAGGTACGGTCAGACAAGTAGCGGAAGATTGGTCTTGCTGTATCTCGGCCGTAAAGGCATCATCATCCGTCTCATGACATACAATAACAGGACAACCATTCAATTTCAAACGCCTCATGCAGTTTGAAAGTTCTCCTTCTGAACATCTTCGTGCCTTCAGGAAGATTTTTGGTTTTGACAGATCGTTAACATCTTCGTATTCTGCAATAATATTATCCTGTTTCTCTGTGACATTGCAGAGCACATGCATAGGAAGATCATCTTTCTGACCATCTTCAGTCCATATACATTGTAAACCGTACAAAGAATTAGCCGTTATTTGAGAGCAGTGCTCCGTTTCTGTAGGATATACTTTTTTTCCACGATGCATTTTAGCCTTTTGAAGCCTAAGACTTAATGGGGTGTCGTTGCTATATTTGATAATTGCAGAGGAAACCCTAGGAGACAGAGAAGTCTGTTTTCCTAGTAAACGAAGTGGAGATGTCTCGAAATCCAAACTTAGCCTTTTATTAGAAACCTGAAAAAAAGTTTAATTATCTTAGTACGAAGAAACCTTTAAAAATAATGGAATATCGATAATGTAATTTGATAACTAAGCTACCCACTTAAAGCTAAATTGTAAGCGTAGCAATTATTAAATAAATCGACTTTTACTACGGATGTTACTACTAATGAATGAATGAAAGATTATCCGTCTTAACCATTGGAGGTACTTATAAAATTAGTACCCCCGACTAAGATACGTATTAATTTAACGTTCCTACACGGTTATCGATCGTTTACGATAATTGACCGCAATAGAAAAATTATCTAGAGTCGTACGTCATCGATCGTGACAATGACGTCGGGTTAACCTTCAAATGTTGAAGGACAACAGAGTCAGCTGGCAATATCATAATCCGAATCTCCTGTCAAGATGTTATTTTTATCCATATTTTCCCGACTGTTAAGTTACAAGTATTTGGCAAGTCTTTAGTAGTCGTAAAATTACCGGGAACACTTAAAAATAAGTTTGTTTTCATACTTAAAATATACTTGTAAGCGTTTTGCGTTTTGGAAAAGTTTTGCGCGTAAAACACGCCGGTCTTTTTTTTTTTTTTTTTGTTAATTATTTTTCGTCAATTAGTACAAAAACTTCGTCTTAAATCGGCTAAAATTATTTTATCTACTACTATATATTTATGAAAAATTTTATGTAGCTCTACACGTAATATATAAAATGTTAACTGTATTAAACATTTTTTTAGCTAATAAAAATTCTTAAAACTTTTATTCTATTTTTTATTAAATATTATTATTAATAAATAAAAAAATATTTAAAAAAATTTTTTTATAAGATTGTTTTACTCACTCTATAAGGCATAATTTCTTCGTTGAGGTCTTCTAGATCTTCGATGTTTATGGTCCAGCGTCGTATTCCGTCGGGCCAATTTATCGACTCTTTTGAGTGCGGAGATGTCATCGATGCATATTCTAGCCTCGTCTGACGTCACAAGAACATGCCGAATGCACAGCTTGACATACACTGAACTAGGCCGTAGCAGGTGGCGCTCTTAAACTTTAGCGCTGCTTTGATGTCGGACGTAATCACAACTATTGACGTCACTGTTGCGAAATAACCTCACCGTTATGTCTCATCTCAGGTAAAAACTGGTACGATTTCAAACATAAAATTCGAAATGAGAAGATACGCGTGATACCGAAATAAAAACACATACGTTTACGGAATTTATTTATAGTTACATTTCCGTGTAAGATGATGATAAATTCCGGTAGGGATTCGATCTTCTCGCAGTCGCCATGTTTAAAAATCGTAATTAATGTCGTATTAAACGCTAAAGAAAGGTAAATGTCGAAATTTCCGTATTTTTATTTATTTACAATGATTTTTTATATGAAAACGTGCTTATCATTCTTATCAATCTGAAATTTGAATGTCGAAACCATATTGATTCAATGATAAAGGATGTTTGCATTTAGACAGCTCTTTCAACTGATAAAAAAAAAAAAACGAATATCCGTACAGTCAAAAAAACAATTGCTAAAAATAAAGTTCTTTTTAAAATATAAGCATAACTTAGTCTTTTAATAGATAAGTAGAGAAATGCGATTTAACAGCGATAAAAAGTTCTGTATCGAGTACGATTTTTCACAGTTTCTTACGAATAAATCGCCAAGTTTTAGATTCGTAAATAACTTATTCCGGTTGATGATGACGATGGATATTCGCCAGTAATTAATCCTAAAAAAAAAAAAAAAAAAAATTCTGTTCTCTCGCCAAGTTTTGCGATTTTCAAAAAGTTTATTAGCGGTCAGTTTCGCCCATTTTAAAAAGGATATAGAGTTGGGATAAAAATTTACGTGAGCTGTCGTTGAATATGAGAAGTTTGGAAAAAGTTATTGATCGGTGTTCGCGTTTCCCTTAGAGATTATTTTGGAGAGGAAAACGACTGAACACCTAATGAAAAAAATAAATGATGGATAATGAAAATAAGTGCTCATTCTACAGGAAAAATATTTCTATAAATCAAAATTTTATATTAATTCTCGAGTACATTATATATATATAAATCCGATTTAGAATATTCTAAATTGGTTATAGAAAATTTATGTTAAGGATTACAGGTTTCGATAACGTTTTAATATGTTAAAAAAAAAATAAAAATAAAAATAGAATCGATACCGTTCTTTAATAAATTTTTAATTAAACTCTTAAGATAAGTTTCGGATTAATTTTATTTTAAAAACGTCGAATTTGATGGCATTAATATACGAGTTTTAAAAAAATTAAGTTGATAATTAGGTCTTATACTTAAAGCAGTCGAGGTGCCAATGGTTGTCTTTGACTAGTATAAATTTTTCCATTATCGGTTTTTTACATTTATGACATTTCGGTACAAATAATTCGATATAATCATTTTTGCAATATGGTCTTCCGTCTTTTTCGATAAATTCCGATTCCTTATTCAAAACTCTTCCGCATTTTTCACATTGAAAATGTTCCAGATGCCACATTTGTCCTAGGGCGCTTATGTATTTTTCTTCAACTGGCTGCCCGCACTTGACGCAATTTTCTGCGAATGTCTCTAAGTAATCTTCGTGACAGTAAGCTTTCCCGTCTCTTTCGTGGAATTGGATATTTTCTCCTATTTCTTTTCCGCATTTTTCGCATCGGAAATGTTCCGGATGCCACATTTTATCCATAGCAGCCAGACATTTGTCGGCTATGGAAAGATGGCATTTGGCACACTTTGGTGAAAAAAGTTTTTGGTAATCTTCCACGCAGTATATTTTCCCGTCTTTATCGAAGAACTGGTTACTCAGTTGCTTTTTGCAGAAAGAACAAGCAAAGTGTTCCAAATGATACGATTTTCCCAATGCTAAAACTCTCTTTTCTGTTATAGGTTTCTTACAAACTTCGCAATTATTTTTGGAATGAGACTGTATATATGAAGCTCCTTCATATTCGGCCCTTTGAGATCGATTGGAAATCTTATTATCGGATATCTTTTTGGACAAAGATGAACTTTTCTGTTTTAAATTCCGAATTTTCGACTTTTTCCCTGTTTGGATTTTTTTAGACATATCACCCGAAGTATTCGCTATAAAACAACACAAAATTTCTTAGAAATTATGTGTTAAATTTAGTAGAATTCCTCATAGAGTTAATAACATCAGATTTCTTTCATTGTTAATCTAAAATTTATTAATTTATTTATTAAGCTAACAATAACATCTACTTCAAATTTTATAAAAATAGCTAATTTAATTATATTTTTAAGTCTGGATAACACGTCAGATTTTATTCTAGTGAGGCAAGGTCAAAATGAATGATTTATGGTGAAACCTTATCCATGACGCACAAAGGAAATCTCTATCCTTTTTATAGCAGCAAAATAGGCTATATATTGAATTAACACAATCAACAAACGTGACTTTCGAAACAACTGTTGTTTTTTTTTTTATAAAAAAATCATTTGGTTGTAATTAAAGTATTTTCGTGAACTTAAGGCCGACAGAAATCGTTCTCGCCTTGATTCTTATTGTTTTTCGCGTAGACTCGACTCCTGAGAGGTTAAAATAAAGTCGAGAGGAAACAATGACCTTTAGCTGTTGACGTATGAAGATGAACAAACTATTTACACCTATCTCTAACTGTAAGCCAAGCGTATTTCTTAAAAAGAAGGAATTTTAATCTGATTAATAGAAAAAAAATCCTATTAAAATATTCAATATTCTTATTATAATGTTGTGACGTGATTTTGTTCTATTATTCACGGGAAAAACTATAAGACATGAATATTTTACAGAGTTGTCGTGATCTTGGTAAAATTTCTGAACATTTCGACGTGACTTTTAAAAATTTTATTAAGAGATAGGTGTATCAGAAATATTTTTTTTAAATTTCGAATTGGATTAATCTACCTTATAACAAAATTTAATTAATAATATAAATTTAGTTATTATAAAAATTGCAACAAAATATAAAAATTTAATTTTTTTCTGGTTCTTAAAACGAGCAAAACCGACGTCATTTAATATAAAAAAAAATAAAAAATATGTAAATAAAAAAGTTTTCAATGTCATTTGATAATTTTAATTATATCAAAAGTAAAAAATGTCTATAAAAATATTTAATTTGACGTCATTAGAATCTTAAGAATTATGAGTAAAACACAAAATCGATTTTGTTTTTTTGAAAACCGGTGATTTAAATATGGAAACAGCATCAATCTGATGATTACTGTTTCTATAATTACTTTAAATGCTTTAGAAACGATGATTAATCATTTGTCTAACATAAAAACTATCTAATATATGCGTGCATACATATATACATATATAAAGGAAACGTTTATATACGCTTACTAAATATAGAAGATAAATTTGGCAAGATGGACTTAATGGAAATATGGAATATCAAAGAAACATTTAAGTGCAGAGAGAGATTTATTCGTAACGGGATGCCATGCTCTCCATTTCCTAGCAATTAATGGATATATAAAAAAAAATTATATATATATAAAAATAAGTTCAAACTCTGGCAAAGTTTTGGGAATCAGGTGATTAAGTGGGATTTTCACTGATTCATCGACTTTATATAAATAACTTTCGTACGTAATAAAACCAGATTTTGTGAATAATAAACTAATTTCAATGTTTCTCAACATGAAACGCGTGATCGATTAACCGCACAAAATTCTTTTTATTAGTGTCGACTTCAGATAAATGCGGAATTAGTTTGTTTTATTATGACGTCAATAGAATTACGATAAAATGGGAAAATTATTGTCGCTATCGAAGTTTGATTTGTCCGATATCATTGCCGTTTACCTTGAGGCTGAAATCCAAAAAAAAAAAAAAATTATATTACAGAAAAAATTGCACGTAATTCGTTTATACGTGCATGTTTAAATTAATATTTTATTATTATAGTTTTTATTATATATAAAAATTATTATTAAAATGGATAAATATACGTTTTATAACGTTCGTGATTCTTTTTTCCTTTTTTTTATAATATATATTTGCATGTAAAAGGAAATGTTGCCGCCATAAATTACACAATTATACATTTAATATTTTCTGTTTTTTTTTCTTTTTTCCGTGCGTTAATGGTATTCAGTAGTCAACGTAATGTTCATACATATACTTGGCCTTAGTCGGATTTATAATAAAAGTTTATAGAAATTTTGGATCCTTACAGATCATTCTGTAGCTAAAAATAAATTCTAGACACTTTTGTAACATTACTTAATGCCTAGAAGCTGTACCATCATAAAGAAAAATCGATATAGAGTTGCTATTTATCGGTCTGTCTGTATGCTATCCAAACATCCTTGATGCTATCGAACGATTTTCGGGATTTCTCTTATTCGTAAACTCGCAGGAAGCCATTTTGCAAAGTTTGGATCCAATAGGTCAATATTATATAAGGAACAGACAAACACTCACTCATATATATAAATTATTTTAGCTACAGAATAATCTGTAAGGATCCAATAAGTGTAAATGTATAAATTCGAATATAGTATAATTTATCGTACAGAGATGGCGCTACGTGTTAAAAATTAAATCTATATCGCTTAAAGATAAAAACTTTTTATTGTATCCTGTTGATAAAAATCATTAATTATTTATCGATATTATTTTTTTTTATTCATTTTTATAAAACTCGCTTTTCAATTTAAGATCAACACGAACGGCATGTCGTGAATACGAATTAACTTTATTGCTTAATGATGCTTTCACGACTTATTTTCATGCAGCTTTTTTTTTAAAATTAAACTGTAATGAAAGTAATGTGCGTTGCTTCATTAAAAAATATATAAAAATATAATCTGCGAAAGAAAATTTTACGATCGATTCTTTTTTACAACATGGAAATCTGTAAAACTGAAAAATAAATACTTGTTAAGTAATTTTTGTGACGCATAAAATATCGTTGTCATAAAATATGTGTCATATGACACCTGTTTTTATTTATGACGAAATCCATTGTATATAATTGCATTGTAAACCTAATGATTGCGTTATAATATATATGCAATATATATACAGATGCATTTACACACTTTGGTTTAACTTATCATGTAATATCTTTAAAAAATATGATCCTCAAAAATTCTAGAAAAAAATTTCGTGTCTATTTTGACACTCGTTTCAAATAAACTTGAGAGAGAAGAAAAAACTTGTTTTCGAAAATATTAAATTATTAAAATCAATGTTCAAAAAATAAAATCGTGTTTGATATATAGGTGTGGTTCGAATTGAAAGCTTGAGTCCGTGTTATTATTATAAATTAATTAATTAATTACAATGCAATAAATCAAATCGTATAAAAAAACCAAACTTTCGTGTCTTAACAGCGAGTTTCTAATCGGAGAAAATGCTAATTCGAACAAAGTTTTGATGCAAATTCATATTTGAAAGCAAGCTTTCAGCTTTAATTTTGCTTACTGAAAGCAAAATTATAGTCATTATAAGAATTTATCTGATAATGATTTAATAATTTGTGAAACTTTTTTTTTTTTTGCAAAAATTTTAATGATCGATCGCGTATAAGAACGTCAACTTTCCATCTGAAGGATTTAAGCTCAAAATTTAAGTCCCATTTCTCATTTTTTTAAAAGATATTCGGCTTATTGATAACCATTTTTCATATCAATTGATCGTCTCTCGAGTTTGGCCATTTTTATGATGAGTTCATTTAGAATATTTTTCACTCGGATCAGCTGCAATTCCTTGAAAAATAAAAATAATAATAAAAACAATTATCATGGTATTTTTTCTATATAATAATATTTAAAAATAAAAGATTTATTTATACAGAAAATTAATAAATATTTAATATTAAATTTTATAAATTTAGATAACGCGTGATTATATTTATTTAAAATATAGTTTTTTAAACATAAATTATTAATGACTGATTGAATCGCGATAAAAAATTACATAATTCAAAGTTTTTAACTGTTTCCGAGTTTAAAATGGCAGGGTTATAAACTATAATAAATGAAAATTCTTTGTGAATTTGAATTTAAAAGACATTTCAATTTTCATAAATTAAACGTTACATTTGCGTAGCTAATGTAAACAAATATCAAGAAATATCGTAAAAAAATCAATTATTTTAAATTTTAATAAAGATAACGTCAACAATACTCAATAACTTTTCAAAATATTGGTCGAATAGTTACATAAGCTGTTCGGATTTTTCTGAGAGATCCAAGTCTGATCCACCGATCCTCATTTTATATATATCTTCGACAGGTGGCATTACCCGCGTAATTAATTAATGGTCTCTGAAATAATCTGTCATGCAATATCTATTAAGATAAATTAAGGCATAAAATACATTCAAAGTTTGTCATAGAATTAACGACCAATAAATTATCAAGCCGCCATTATCGCAGATGATTTTACGCACAATAAATTAATTGTACAGAGAATTGAAACCAGAGGGCAGCACTAATTTATTAATATTGAAATTGCCATTAGAAACATCCTGTTTCAAGAACTGTTTTTGTCTTCCTCTTTGAAGTTTTACTGGCGGGCAGTGTAGTTTGAACATAATTCATGTTAAGAGGAAAAGCAAGCGAATTATAATTTTCATATTAAAGATGACAATAATAAAAAACGCCCATAGCCGGGCATTTTGCCTCACAGATAACACAAAATACACATTTATTCATAATATCAGGAGCGGATCGTCCACTAGGCATAATGGACACATGCCTAAAGTGCCTCAAAAGCAGATTAAAATTATTGAACAAATCTATAATTTATTTATTTAAATTTTTTGTGCCTACAGGCCCCAAAGGATCTTAATCTGACTCTGCATAATACTAAAGTTTTCTATGAAAAACTTTAGTATTATGCAGAGTCAGTTTAGTATTTCTAATGTTTTATTAATAATAATAAATTATTTAAAATATAAATTAAATTTTTAATTTTTTTATTTGAAGGATAGAAATGATTTAGATCCATTATCATGCCCATGAATATTTTTCATTTTATACTCTACAAAATTCTTGACATTCTTATTATATCTAGATATCTAACTCATAATGGATTAGGTATTAAGTCTGATCAGAAGCCCCAATCTTCATGAATATTAACTTATTGAATTTTTTGTTCTTTAAAAATAGAAGAATCTATCATGGCATGCAATCATTCTTTGAATTAACGCATTTAATTATCATATAAATTTTGTTATATCATATTTTGTTTTCTAACTAAATTTTTTTTTTATATTACATTTTCGATATCTGAAAGTATCGTTATAAAGACCGGTGCACATCACTGACCGGTATTAAAATACAAAAACGTTAAGATGTACTTAAGTTCATGTAAGAACACCGAATATTTTAATTGAGACATGTGCCAGAAGAAAAACTGGTTTCCTAATCTGGTGCTCAAAGGAGAAAGTCAGATGATGATGCCGGACTTGATGAAGTAAGAAGCTTCTCGTAAGGAACCCTGCACGTAATTTATTATTTTTACATTATTAATTATTTATAAATATGCGTATAAATTAGTAACGTTAAACGGTAATTTTATAAAATATTAAATAATTTTTTTTAATTTTTAAATAGAAAGTTATGTAAAATAGTATCCTAAAGCTCATTTAAGAGGATTTTACCTTTATAAATATTCCAGTTTTATCAATTTTAAAAATGTTTAATATTCAATAATTTTTTTAAAAGCCACAAAATGAGTTGGTCATTATACTTATGCGGCGAATTTTTAATGATATTTCTACTTAATAATCATTTTGCAAACTTTCTAAAGCCATTTTTAATTATTAACTTTATGGATATTGAGATTAAAGCAGAATTAAGGACAATCATCAAAATTTGAATATGAGTTCAGTTTACCTGCTCCTTGTTTCTAATTAACTTTATGGTATATATTTTGTCTTCAAAAATTATCTTTGCATAGAGTTTATTATTCCTGATTATCCTCCTTAAAATAGAGGATATAAGAAAGAAAAAAACTGCAATATAGGATTGTATATGCATCATTCGGTTAAAGAATGAAGTAGGTAAACTGAATTTATGTCAAAATTTGCATCAAACGGGATCTGCATCGGCTTTCAAACAGATGCAAATTTTGTTGTGGTAGAGCTTACATGTATTTTTCTTTTAATTGAAGAAGATGAAATTTTATTTATAAAACATTAAACTTTTATAGTCGCATGCTCGATTTAATTTTATTCTTTATCGATATAGATTTACCAGCTGGAGTAGATATTTATCTTAGGCCTACTTATCAAGGTTAATGTAAATAAACTTGCACAACTTGTATAAAGTAAAAACGTTGTAAACGATGTCACAACATAAGTGCGAAAGCAAATTATTTATAACAAAGAAAAGTTTATAAAAAAAAATTCACGTTTATTTTAATGTTAACGCATTTAGTTCCTTCTTTCCTTATTCAAAAGGAACGTTACTTAGAGTTATTATTAGTGAACTCTGCGAATGCTGTTTAATGATCTATCGCTCCATCAAATCGTATTTGCCATATAAGTTATTTATATCCTCGATAAATAATTTTAAACACCTTTTTAATTAATACCTGTGCATTTATTTACTTATCTTCGTTATTTTACACGCGACAAATACACGATCCGAGCGATAGATTGTGCTGAACATTAATATTAAACATTTCTCTTTTTTAATTTAAATCAAGGTCTTGTATAGTAGGAAAGAAAACACTTTATAAGACGTGGTTAAGTGGAAGAGACGTTAAAACCCAGTTAATAGAAAGTATCGAAGAGAAAATTTTTTTTTTTTAATTTAAGTTTTAAATAACGACACAATAAAGATCGTAATCCCAAATAATATCGGTTTCGTTTCATCTTAATTGTTCGTCATAAATAAAAAAAGCAAAAAAAAAAAAAAAAAAATTAAACTTTCGTTTAAATCCACTGAATTAAATTACTCTAAACTTGATTCTTTTTTACGAGCTACTTCGCTTATTACTAACCTCACCACGTCCGGAAAGAAGATATAACGCAGTTTCCACACGAAAGAAGGTTAAGAACGTTAAATTAGAATTTCAATGTTTAGATATTTACGATCTACGCTCCAAACGATTTTCTCAATTGTGCATTAAACACGTTATTTAGTTTTTTCCCCCTGTTATAGGTTAGAATAAACGCAACGATGTAATTATTTTATATCACGCTTCCTTTCGATAAGATTTTACTTTGATTGCTGCTGTTATTCATTCGTTTAGATTTTGTTTATACATTGCTGTTTATTGCTTCTGTTAAGTGACTGAAGTATATTATGATTGCGAACATTAGGGAAAACATGAACATTTTAGCTTATCAAGAGCATTTGTATTCAACTTGTTCGTAATGCTAATTCTGCATTGGCAACATTCAAAGTAACATCTTACCACAGAAATTAAATCCTTTATTGAGTAAAATCTTATTTTTCTGCGTATTTTTGATGTAATTTTTTTAAAAATTTTCTGTATATAATCTCAAAAAAAATGTAGAGAATATAAGAAATATTGCCAATACCGACTCTAGAGCTTTTAATGTCTGGGCGAAAATTTTTGTTGCGCCCCTCAAATCGCCAGTTTTGAAAAATAAATAAATTCATAAAAAAATCGCACTTTATAGTCCGCTCACCGTTTAAATTATGTGTAAAAAATAATTGTGTCTTACTACAATAATAATAATAGTAATAATAACAAAATAAAAAAATGCGTCAGCGCTCTGAAC
>WUQG02297712.1:0-19433 GCA_011317285.2 Androctonus mauritanicus | reverse complement strand
CAGAAAAAAATATTAATGACGGATTCTAATTTAGAAGGAAAATGTAACAGGACACGTGTTTTACAGTTTTCACGTATGCCCGGTAGTTTTCGAGAAAAATGCCTGGTCCACCGAAACGTGGGCACCCTGTATACAAGGATTGGAAATTTAATAATGATCACAATGGTACAGATTAGCACAGGAAAAGTGTACCACAGATTCATTTTTACAAACCCTCAGTATAGTCTCAGTATCTATGACCTTTTTCCATTGTTGTGGTAACTTTATAATGCTGTCAATAGCCCCAAATGGGTTGATGTCATGGATGGAGTAGTGGACTGCATACATAATGTCAGGAACTGTGAAGAAACAAATGCCTTGTAGTGGTTCCTTGAGTTTAGGAAATAAAGTCACAAGGGATAAGATCTGGAGAATATAATAGGTGGTACAGCACTTCATAACCCTATCTTGTGAGCAGGTCATAGACAACACCAGCCACAAGACAATAGCCATTATCATGGAGGATAATGGCTAGAGTGGTCAGAAAGTAATACCCTTTTCTCTACAAGACTTCATGCAGGTTATGTTGCAAGAAATGTGCATAGTATGCAGCATTTAGTTTGTCCAATTGGGTACTTGTGCATCCAAAAGGTGGGTCATCGAGCCCTAAGCTTGTCATTCACATTCTCACTTAAATGCATTCACCACTTCTTTACTGTACTGTATGGTAATGAATCAGCACCATAGGCCTCTACAAATCCCTGATAGTACTCCTTTGTGGCACACCCTCTTGCAGTTTTAATTTTAAGCCAAGAACACTCCTCCAACTTGGAAAACATGTTTCTCCACTGATCTTCTATTCTGCACAGACTGTGTGATGTTAACATGAGCATGCAACATGTGGAAAGGCAATACCTCTTACAATGATGAGAGAGGAAGATTTGACCTTGCATATGCCAATCCATTCCCTTCCAGTGCATTGCTGTGATTATTAAATTTCCAACACACGTATATCACTCAGTAGCAAAATCATTAAACTTTATAAGCCTTCTATATTTATGTGATTGTCTTCTTTCTGTTTTTGCATATTTATTTTATTTTATTGGGTATTGAAACTTAGTAAATGATTAAATAAATATCTGAACAGTCTCTTCAATTAATTCTCTTTGCTGAATATAATTTTCAGGATCTTTCTAATCCTTGCAAGGTTTCTGATGATCTATAGTTTTTGTTCTGTATTTTTCTTTTATTTTATTATTTTAGAAAATAATTTTTAAAAAATAATAAATTCTTAATTAATAGGAAAGTCCTGTTAATTAAGAACTTCTTTGAAGCTTAAATAAATTCCCATTTTTTCTTAAGCACTGGAAGCAATGTACATATACAGTATATAACAATATGTATATATATATAATTACAAAAAGAAATAAATAAAAGGAAATGAAAAGCCCATTCAATAAGATAAACTGTTTAATCAATAAACAATTTATTGTACTGAAAGAACTTTTGTTTTCTTTTATTTAGATTTTATGGTAATAAATCTTATATTATAAAAATAAATGAGTTTTAAATGCTTTTTTCATATTTATATAAAAAAGAATTTTTTTTATATCCTTTTCATATAATGATGTGAAATGTTATGTATGTATTAATAAACTTTGAAATGTATAATTTTTTAAAGATTATATCATATATTCTATATAGTCAATTTTTCAGTAATTTCTTGCAGTCTCATTTCAGTTTATCTCAAACTATGGAGAGTCTATTGTATATATATACAGGTGGTCCAAAAATAGGTGGACAGTAAATGATAACATTAATTTTGAGATATATTTATTCATTTATATTTTATTCAAAAAATATTTGGATAAATATAATTGGAAATCTCAAAATGATATATCATTTTGAGATTTCAAATACTTTTTTAACACCCATTTTCTTTCATCTGTATTTAAATTATTTGCCATTATGGGATCTCTGAATTATCTGAAAAGAAAACTGATTAAATTTAAATAATTGTAGTTATAAAATTGTCAATAATATAGCACAAATAACATAGTTATAATGAACACAATTGTAATAATATAATCGATACATAAACCTATTCCACATACTGTCCACATATTTCTGGACCATCCTGTATATAATCTTTTGCAATTTGCATCCACTAGGAGGTTTAGTTACATCATCTCTCCATCATTTGTATTATCTGCCAAGATGTCTTTTACCTTGCTTTGATTGCCACTTTGTATCTCTTTGTCCACTGGTTATCAGAGTATTTTGCTATATGGCCTGCCCAATGCCACTTAATGCTTCTGTTATCATTATGTCTTCTGTTTTGTTTATTCTCTTATTTAGTTATTGGTCTTGTTGCTCTTTCTAGTAGATTTCCAAAGAAGCATGGAAAGATAGATGAGATGCTGTCTCCTTGATGAACTCTGTTGGATTTTTATTTTTCTACTAAATCTTTTTGTAAGCATATAACTGTTGCTTCCTCCTAGATATGCTGTAATTCTAACCAATGATCTATTCCTTGATTTCTTAATGCCATTAGTATTGCTCCTGTAGATGTTGAATCAAATACTTTCTTATAGTTTACAAATGCCATATAGAATAGGATGTGATATTCTTTGCATTTTTCTTTCAATTGATTGATGGTATGTATATGATCCATCTTTGAATAGCCTTTCTGAAATCCATCTTGTTTTCTTGGTTCAAATTCAGTATTTGTTCCAATCTTCTTGTGAGGATGTTTGTGAATACAGTAAGACTTTGCTTAGCATTGGTCCATTTAATACTGCTTCAATATAATGCAGTTTTTTCAAATTTATATTTTTTATTGATTCACTTTGGCATGGTTTTTCAAACTATTATATTCATATAAATCTGAAATCACACAAATTTTTTGTTTTGATACTCCTATGCTATCTCAGTGTTTGATATCAATGCAGTGCTGTACATATGAAAGTCTGCTGCAGTCACATTTCATATTTTATGATCAGTCATCAATGTTATTTTACAGTAATAAAAATAACAATTATTCCATTTTAGTTTTAACCCTAATGCTGCTATTTGAATTATACTTCCTTGAAATTAAAATATTTTTTTCCATAGATATTTTTTGTCAAAATAAGTTTAGCCACTATTAAAGAAATTATGAATCATTATACAAAATGATCCAAATTTTGAAAGAAGTTCAAAGGTGAGATGAAGTGTCATGGACAGTGCTATGAACAATTGCTTGCTGAACAAAAGAAGAAAAGGCAATTGATGTTAGATGACTTCTTAATGAAAAAACAAAAAGTATCAAATCCCCCCTTCCTCATCACCAACATAAATTATTTACTCAAATATTTTTAATTTTCTTGAATGATTTATGAATACAAATTGATATTAGCAATAAAAAAATGATTATAATATAATACAATAGTAGTAATGTTACAAAATAAAAAATGGTACATATGTGTTTTTATTCATTGTCCTGTTTCTCCTATCCCCATTATTTACATGTTAAGATGACCTTGTTTAATGCTGTTTCATTTAGCACTTGGTTTTTCTGGAACATATCACCTGCATTAAATGGGATCTTACTGTATTTTGTATATTGTTGACAATAGACTAATAGGCTTGTAGATTTTCAGATCTGCTTTTATCTCTCTTACATCTCTTTCTTCTGCACTAGAGTAGATTCTGGGTAGTTGCATTTTCCAACTATCCAGAATCCACTCTATTTGCATGCAATGGAGAATATCCTGGCAAATTGCTTATATATTTGTACTCCTCCTTCCTTTAGGAATTCAGGATTGATATTATCTTCTCCTGATGTTTTTCTGCACTTCATCTTGTTAATTGCTTTCTCTATTTCTTGTAGTAATATTGAAGGTTGTTATCTATATTTGCTGATCTTTGTTTTCTTTGTTTCAGTTGGTTGCTTAGTTTATATAGTTCCTTGTAGAACATTGCTTCTTTTCTATTATATTGTCTCTGTTGGTGATAAGTTCTCTATTATCTTCTTTGAATGCATTTAATTGATGTTTGCCAATCATATCTTTCCATTAATTGGAAACTATTGCTGTTGTCAATGGTTGTTTGAATTCTTTTTAAACATGTATCTTATCTGATTTAGTTCATATTATTTTGACATTTTTCTATATTCTATTTGATTAGTAACAGATTTGATCTTTGTCTTCCTTATTCAATCAGCTCATGTTTTATCAGATATTTTCTCGATGGAATTTCTTGATTGAATTCCTGCATTGTCTCTGACAGTTGTTACTGTCTCATTGTACAGCATGTCTTCTGTAAAACAACTTTCCTCTTCTGTGAGCACTTGAAATCTTTTTCTGCAACTTTAGGTTATATTCTTTTCTTGATCTTAAGCTGTCCTATGTTGATGTTTTGTCGTCTGTGTTGTATTAGCAATCTTCTTTCACGTTGAATATCCAGCTTGACTCTTCACTATGGACTAGTATGTGATCATTACTAATATTGAATTTGTCCAGTACAAAACATCTTTGATTGTACAGTTGGTTGTTGGCCAAAATAAGTCAGTCTTGTTCTTGATCTGTTTGTTGGGATTGATCCATGTCCATTTTTGTTGTTCTTTCTTGTTAAAGAAGATGGTTATTATCTTCAGATTGGCATGAGTTGCAAATTCTACTAGTCTTGTCCCCCTCTCATTTTGTATGCAGTGCCATGATTTCCCTTATATTGTTCATCCTGTTGTCTTCCAATTTTTGAATTGAGGTCACCCATAATGATCATGAAGTGTGCCAGGTTGGTATTCATTTCTATGTTTATAATCTTCATATTGGGCTTCTACCTCTTCATCATTGTTGACTGTCAGTGCATATATCTGTATTACTTTCAATTTATATCTATTGGAATTTCTCACTGTGACTTGTCTTACTTGATTTGAGTTGCTGCTGAAACTAAATGTTAGCAATAGTTTCTGATCAGCATGGAAAGATATAATGACTGGCAAAACATCAATTAAATGTATTCAAAGAAGCTAATAGAGAACTTATCACCAACAGAGACAATATAGTAAAAAAAAATAGCAATGTTCTATAAGGAACTATATAAACCAAGTGACCAATTGAAACAAAGAAGACCAAGACCAGCAAATAGAGATATAGCCTTGTGAATCAGGAACTCTCTTCCTCTGTTGGTATTGGTCTCATTCCCTCAGTGATAGATGTCCACTTTGATGTTCTGTGAGATTTTTGACTTATTTTCATAATTTATTGAGTCCAGTGATGTGTCAGTTGATCTCTGCTTCATTCTATGGTTCCTGTAAGTGGTCTTTTGTTGAAAGAGATCATCTGTTAAATGTAGCCCAGTTCAGAAATCGAAGGTAGCTATTCCCTACTCATATGTTCTGAACACCCCCTGCACTTTCCATATTCTGGTTACTGGCATGACTGAGACTTCCAGTGCTGCTGGTGACTGAGGGCTGTTTTCTTATTTTGTACATTGTGGAATTTGAAGGGTTTTAAACTGGTATCTTTCCATGCTGATTAAACTTGACTGGAGAGAGAGAACAGAGATATTTAATGTTTTATATAATACTGAACTAGTGTACTAATTAATTTCTATCCACTATTCATTATTAATTTAATCCAGCTAGTTATTATTAATTTTAAACTTGCAATTTATTATTAATCTATTTAAACTTTTATTGTTCTGTTAACCTTTTAAGTTTTTTATAGTCTCCTAACCAGTTAATGTTTCCTACTTTACTATTTTGCCACTATATTAGATTCTTGCTTTACTCTCTCTGCCTCTGCTCTCTTCTTTATACATTACAGGTAAACTCCAATATATTAGTTTTATCCTGCCTTTACAAGAAATTTTAGCAAGTAAATGTTTCAGAAGTTGATTAAAATAAATCCAAGCAGATCTTGTTAAAGTAATGCAATCAATGCCAATATCATTATCTGTCTTTTTTTATACCATTCTTACAGTTCAATGTGTTAATTTAACAAGAAAGAAATTGCAGTTATTCTTAAATAATTTCTAATGTAATTTAATTGATATCATTAATTTATATAATTTTCATTTATTAATATTCAATTAATAAAAAATTAGATATTATTAATTAGCCTTTGAATTTTTATTTAAGAAATTCAAATTATTTCTTCATTATGAGAATCACATTACATCTGGAAAAAGAATTATTTCATCATAGATCTATATTAAAAAATATGAACAGTATGTATTTTATAATTTGAAAAATTTTTTCATTTTCATAATGAGGGTTTTGCTCAATCATGAATAAAGTATTGATAAAAAGTTATCTGTAAGGGGTCTTTCTGATTTTAATCAATTATTCAGAATACATATATGCAAAATAAAATTATACCAATAATTAAAAATTATGAAAACAACTCGTAATCATAGATAATAATTTATGTTTAATATATTGTAATTTATTATCTGAAAAATTTTATTTATTAAAATAATGGAAATTTTTCATCTTTAGTCATTTTATTATAACTATTATTATTTTTAGTTATTGTAAACAATAGTTGAGAGAATTTTGACTTTCCTTTAGTTTGGAAATTGCTAACATTATTATTTTTAAAATTTATATATATTAAAATATTCAATACTTAAAATGTTTAAGTTACATTTGTATGCTCAAATTTCTAGTCAATTTCAGTATAAAAAAAAAAAAAATAGAAAAAATGGCACCCAAGCTATTGAATTAAAGCTTCTTTATTGGATATTTAAGCAATAAGGCATTTCCTTTGGTTACCAGAGATTGCCTATACCTGTGGTAAGCATCAAGTCATTGGGCTAAATCTAGATCTTCCTAAAAAAATGCAGAGGTATGGGACTTGGAATTAAGTGTGAATAATTTATCTTTAATAAAAAAAGAGAGGTGGATGTAATTAATGATATAATTCTTTGAAGAATGAAGTGTAAAAAGCATAAGAAAGAATGTGACAAACATTTAGCTAAGGAAAAAGCACCTTATTTGCCCTAACAGAATGCTGATGATACAATGGGTGAATTCTGCATCTAATTATAGGAAATAAATATGAATATTCTAGGGTGGAAATACAACATGCTTCCACCTAGAGACTAGCCAGTCATTTGTTTGTTTGATCACCATTATTACAAAATCAATGATGACAGCTATCATAAGTGTATATTTTTATTATAAATAATCATTCACAAGTCATACTCCTGTATATGTTGTTTATTTTTGAAATACAGCATATCATCTGATGTCTGGTTGCTAATTTTCATGCTTATTGTATAGGGACTTTATATTGCCTATAATGAAGATTATAGTTATTAAATAATTGTATTTTATTAAAAAATGATGTGTGTAATAATCAATATGATTAAATTTTGCTATACTGCACATTAGTCCAAACTAACTACTATTTATTGTATAAAAAATCAATATGAAAATTAAAATGTTCAAAACTCCCAATATTATAATAAATTATGATCATTCTGTGTATAATTTATTTAAAATTTGATTTAATCTGCATTTTCTTATTCAAGTTAAAAATCACTTTAATGTTTTAAACTTTTAAAATGAGAAATGTATTTTATTATAATGAAAGTATGTATGATACTGAAAATATTAGCATAAAGCTCATAATTTTTGGGAAAATATTATTGATATTATGATGATTAATTCTTCTAAATACTGTACATTATATTAAAAATTCTAAAAATCCATATATAAACTTATCTTCCAATAAGATTTCAATGTGTAGATATGTAATCCCTAGAATTATGTTCTACAACAGGGCTGTCCAACTTTCAAGTGGCCAAGGGCCGCTTTAAAAACAAAATGTGGTTTGGAGAGCCACATTATAAAATATTTTGTATGCAACTTTATCAACGAGTTTTAATAGGTATGGTATACAAAGAAAAACGCGTTTGTATTATTATTAAATTAAATTACGGGCCGCAAAAAGTGAGGTCAAGGGCGGGCCGCATGTTGGACAGCCCTACTCTACAAGATTACAATTCCAAAAATAAACTGATCTAAATATTCTATAATTCCTAATTATAAATATTTTTAATGTATAAGGAATAATTAAATTATTGAAAGATCAGATAAATAATAATCTTGTCTGCATATAAAAAATATATGCAAGAATAGAAAAAGGAAATATATGCAAGAATAGAAAAACAATATACAAGCTTCACATTATGTGAAGCTTGAATATTGTTTATTATATAAATATTTATTTCTTTAAATTGTATATTAAGATCTAATTTGTAAGTTTTTATAAGTATAGTATCTGTTTAATTATAGATATAATTTTATGTATTTGAATAAGTCTAAAATATTTTTTTATACCTGTAACATTTGTATAATTGGTATTTGGTATAGCCATAAAAGTTTAAATGTGATTCTTTATAACTGATTTTATATAATTCATGCTTTATAATTCTAAAATATATCATTCTTTTGTTGATTTTCCTCTATAAATTTGAGTGTATTATCTAAAAATAATTCAGTTCAAAAATTCAATCTCATGTATATTATACTATTTTAATAATAATATATTCAAGAAATACAAATTAAACTAATGATCAGAATGCCTCTAAAAAATTTTTAATTATTATTAAGAATAATTATTTTAATTTAACTGAATGGTATTTTCATAATTTTTTTTCACTCCATTTATAATGCCACACTTCTATAACATCATATAATTAACTTACATCTAAATCGTATTGTCTAAAAGTTTTTAGATTTTCGGTATTAATCTGCTTTGAAAGTTCATTGTTTAGAAACAATTAAGTTAGTGTGTAATTTATATAATTGCTCATAAGATAATATATATGAAATAAATTACAGGCTAATAAACATTTTAATGATTACTTAATGTCACATGTGATGATGACCAAATGTTCAATTTTTTTTTTTTTTAAGATGACTGTTGTAATTATAGCATATAAAAAAGAGTTTAAATTAAATGTGTTTGAATATAAAAAAAGTGAATTCTTCATTTTCAAATTTGTGGCAGTTAAGTGGAGAGTCCAGTATTATTTAGACAGTATGAAAAACTCCTATGTCGTTCCTCCAGGAAATAGAAAAAGTAGGCCATCTCTGCTATTTAAACTACTGAATAACTAGGAAGATAATACTGCAGCATTTATTATACAATCTCTGCAGATCGTTAGAGCGTGGTTCCTGTTTGCTAGCTTAATAGTTCTAATTGGTCTGTTGAAGATATAGTATATAATATGGCAATTCTTAAGAGTGTATCTCAATGATAGTAGATCACTGACGTGTGACCAATAGAACAATAATAGTTTTCTATGGAATCTGTTTATGCCATTCATTCGTCGCTCGTTATCTATCAGTTGTATGTTTGTTGGTGAATGGCTTAGACGTTTACTATAGATACAGTATATTACAGTACAGGTTCTTTTCATTTAAGTTTTTTTATAGCAAATTGCTCGTCACATATCTTGACATTATAAAGGACAAGTGATAGGTGTACATAATTTTTATATATATATTTTTTCTTTTTAACACAGGATGGCCTAGTGACTTTTCACGAAGGATATGATGACCACGTTCCGAATCTCCTTGGCCCGTTCTCAAGAAATTCGTCTGTGGCGTGGCTGCAGGCGTCATAGGCGCTCTTACTGTGGGTGCCATCTTGTCTTCCAAATCGTAGATCGTATGGTGCTGGAATAAGACTTAGAAAAAGAAGAAAAAATGGTTCGATATGTCGTCGTGTATGTGTGTGATTGGTGCGTGTGTTTGGTGTGAAAGCAACTCCTTTCCCAATCACCATGGCAACCGTTGGTACCTCGTCGAACCCTCCGAACTCTTATCTAACCTCACTTTGGATTTTTTTTATTATTATTAAAATATGAAACGTTCTTAAAGGACATTATTGTGGAAGGTAACAGAGTGTCTTATATCAAGATGATCGATCATCCCTTATTTCTATACATATTACTTTTTTGGTTCAGTTTATTGGGTTTTCCCCGTTCTAGTTTATATTCGAACGGATTTTGAAAACGCCTTATTTTGGTACAAAATTTCGTCGGCAGTTTACTCACCAAGTACTTGATACAGAAAAGAAATATATTATATATATATATTAAATAAATAAAAATATATATATTATATAAAGCACGACTGGCATTTTATTATCTGCAGATCTGCAACAATTTATTTGCTGTAATTTTGTAATTAAATACTTTTATTTGTATTGTATTTCAGTTGTTTTAATTTCAAAACATATAACACTACACTACATCCAGATCGATTCGCGTATCCCCTTCTAGTAACTTAATATTGTGAATGAGTAATTTTTTGTTGTCAAAAAAGTAATGGTATAAAGAGAATCCGACAAAATGTATCCGATAACGCAAGTTCACTGACCTGACGTCATCGTGTTTTGTTATTGATTGACCGACCGGTTCAAACGAGTCAATTGATCCCATTGTAACTATTTGTACAGTTGTCAAACTTTAAATACCACGAAACGATTATAAAAAAGCAATACCGATCCTTTATCTTGTTGTAAATGTCACAATTTGATTAATATTTTATTTTCGTGTAATTTTTCTGTTTCTTGGGAAGCAATCGCTAGTCATCGGCTGCGGTTGTGTTTAAATTGTTTTGTGACGTATTCAGAGATAAGGTAAACTATTTTATGAATCAAAACTGGTCGTAATGGTGGTGTGTGTTTACACATGATCAGTAAAATCGTGACGTAATCTTGAAGGAAAACACACTTTCGTTCGAATAATTGAAGATATTTTTATTACTTAGGAACTGGCCAAGAAGGGTTTTAATAAGGAGAATGACGTTGTTTATAATAGAAGATAATTAACATCTCCCGCTGACATTTAAACAGCGTTACAACGTTTCTCGTTACCATTCCTCTCAGTAATGTTTAATTAACGGATTTAAGTGATAACTATAGCAACGGGATATATACTGTTTTCTTTGTTCGCTCTAAATATTTTCGATTCTGAAGTTTGTTTTACTTGTTAATAATAAACACGTACGCAATAAATTTAGGCCAGATAAAAATCAATTTTTATGACAAAACAAACGACCTATTTAAAAGCAGACGTTAATTTCTGTGGATCTTGAGGCAGGTGGAGGATACAGCTGTATAGCCTGCTGACTAAAGGAACAATGGTAGGCACGTGGATGGCGTGTGTCACTGGTTCCAAATGGTGCTTAGAGTTTGAACCAACTGCTCTGTAAATCACTGGCTGTGTTCGAAAACAGATGGTCCGAAAAACATAAGCAAACTTCAAAGTCTAAGCTTACAGATGGGCATTGTTATGGCGGCAGTTATCTTTTAAATTTCGAATTATTCACATATTGGCCATCTATACTCCGAATAACAAATATTAATTTGTCCAATAAAAGCGAAATTATTAACTATTTAGTTTCTGCAAACAGGTACGTTAATGCAATACATTAACGGTAGTCGGAATTTGTAAATTGGTATTTCACAAACTGAAATACTTTGTTTGTTTAATGGAATATTGCACGTATTATTTACTAAACGGTCTTATGCTGTTTACTTCCGCAATTTTAAAATTCTATAAACAAATTTTGTTTTGGACGAAAGAATAATCATAAAAATTTTTCGTTTAGTTTCGGAATAATCGGATGAAAAGTTTAAACGATACTAAATAAGATATTTGCGTAAAATTTATATCTAAAATTGTATTATGGTGATGTATAGAGAGAGAGAGAGAGAGAGAGTAATCAATAGAAAAATTTAACCATCAAATGGATGGGTGGATCTAATTTCTGCTTAATGTTACGTAGTAATATGTAAAAATCCGGTTTTTGTAACCACTATTAATCGAAAAATATGTAATTCTGTTTATAAAGTAATTATTAGGTTTGTTTGTTTTGAGGCAACATATCTAACGATTGCTTTAACGGGAGCAAAATATACGATGAATTTTAACTTTTCTGACAATTCTATTTATTTATTTTAATATAATATTTATTCTATAGCCTATATAATGTGGCAAACTATAATTTTCCGATTTAAACAATAACAATATTTTGCATAAAAATTGTTATTGAAGGAGGGTACACGTTCGAAACTAAAGAAATCTCAGATTAAAACTCATCGAATACGTAAAGCTGAAAGCTTGGGTCGTATAATCCTGATGCAATAACTTTCAAAATCGATATGAGGATATGTGTAATTTTAGCTTACGAAATGCAATCTTTATTAATTTTTTTTTTTTCCTTTTAAAAATTGATTTCAATCCGATTACATTTTTCTTTTTAGAATAAAAACAACCATCATACCGATTACATTTTTATTCAGTGACTCATCACTAATTATGTATATTTAAGATTCTCATTAGTTGAATAAGCATTAAGGATAAAGTGCCTATAATAGTATTCGGAATCTAAATAGGTTTATTTGCAATAATTATCGAAATGGAAGGCGGAATAAAACTACAAAAGTATTTTTCATCACAAAAATCAATACAGTAATGAACTATTAAAACCATTATAAACTGATTCATATGGGAACATCGAATACCGATTGATTAGCAGAAAGCTTTGAGGATGAGGATCAGTAATCAGACCAAATCTCCTCGAAAAAACCGGAAACGCTCTTAGATCATTCGAGTGAAAAAAAATATTTTAACATTAACTGTTTAATAACTCTAAGAAAAAATGATCAAATATTCATTGGATAGTCGCGTGATATAAACACTACGTTGATTTGGAATGAAAATTTCAAGGCCAGTTCCATTTCAGATGGGAGTTGCATTTCTGCTTCCCAAATATTTTTTAGAGAGAGATCTAGGATCTGCTTGATTTCTATTATTATTCTACTGATTGACAATTATAGATTTGGCTTATTTAGATAGCTCATCATGCTTACGGTGACTTTGCAATGGCTCACTATTGCAGAATATTTATTGAAAATAATATAAAACAATATGAAAATGATTGCGATTGGGTTTTGTCATAGTATTCCGAGTAGGTATAAATGATCTATAAATGCCAATAATTTTCTAAGTTGGATTCCTTCTGCTTCAGTATAATACAGATAAACTTTCTATGTAATAGATTAAATCGATCTTACATAAATCCTCTTTTTAGGCTGTTAGGCATAGATTTTCAGCAAAATTTTTTATCGGTTCTTCCTGGATGCAAATTATCTTTCACGTAAGCATGTAGAAAAGCACCGCGGTTATATATTTAAAATATCTACAGCGTGTGCATCCATATGAAAATTGCATTTTCTTAAGAAGAATGCGTATATTGCTATATTTTTAGTGAGATATCAAATTTCAAATATTGTTTCAATTGTTTTTTGCGGTAGAATGCAAAAACAATTGAAACAGTATTTGAAATTTATCATTAGAGAGAAAATTTCGCTCTTTAAAATTAGCCTATTATAAATCCAAAATAAATTTGTACATATTGATATCCTAAGGTATAAAGTGTTTTTTAAAAATCTTTGGATTGTTTAACGAATACCTATCGCTTTTCTAATAATCATTAAATCGAGATTTAATTATCATAAATTATTAGTCAAACGTGGCTGGCTAGCTGGATGTTCTTTTTTCGGTTGAACTACTGTACCGATTTCTATAAATAAGGTATCTTTTAGAAAAGTTTAATTTTTGGATGTCTGTGATAGCCAAAATTATTTTTTGTTGTTAATAACTTAAAAATTAAAGAATAAAAATTACAGTGAAATTGTAGTTCCTCTAAAAAGACAGAATTCGCAAATGGCACTGTAACGTAATGATGGATGCCATTTTACGATTTCCTTTTGGATTCCCTACACAGGTTCGGAGGTTTTTTCATCGTTATATACAGTATTATAAGATTAAATCACAAGATTATATTTCTGCCCATTTATATGAGCGGGTAATTTCTAGTTATCATAAACAACCATTACATTCAAATAGTCATCCATGAACAGTCGAATTATAGATTTGCATATTTTATTAAAATAAATACTTCAATTTATAAATGAAATAATTTAATTTTTCAATTATTTAATTTATATTACATCCGAACTACTGAAACATATTTATTTTCAAACTTTCTATCCAAAATGCTGAGAAACTGCTTTTGAAAATAGTTCCTTTCGAATTATAGTAGGTTTTGCTTACATTAAGATACTTCTTTAATTTGAGCTTTAGTAAACTAATAATTGTTAAACCTTACTAAATATAAATAGAATAATTTTCATTATTTTAAAATGCACTATACTTCACAATGTTTATCTATGAATTAATCTTTATAAAATTGCATAAAGTATCAATTGCTTTTATGCAATTTTTTTGCAATGCGATTTTTATTTGAATTTTTATTCGCTACGAAATATCGATAAAATTTTAAATGAAAAAAATTTTCATTGAGGGCTTCATAAAAGCATTACTCGCAAAGCTAGTCTGTACTGTAAAAAATTAGGAGACCAAAATCGAAATTGGTTAAGAAAATTTCGCCATAAATGAAGGAAGCAGAGAGCGTTCTGCAATGGCGATCACCAGAAACTCAATCTGATGTTACAAATCAGCAACTAATTCATCACCCTGTATTTGCTAATTCATCAAAACTGTCGGGATTGCACAAATTATTCAAGTAAACAGTTGCTTCAGACAAACATTTAAGTAATCTGTAGAGACCATCAATGTATAGTATAGACTTTTCTGGTAAATATATGCACTATAATAAAAATACAATATATGACAGGTCTAGTATGTTATATTTAATTTAATAAACGATAAAAATTTTAGGCTCTATGTTTTCTGAATAATAAACTAATTTCCTAAGTTTTATGTAAATTCTATTGTATCTGATTATCATTAAATCGTTAAATCAATAATCATTAATTCGTTAATCATTAAATCGTATTGTTTTTTAACATTTTAAAATATGCAAAAAATAATAATTCCTAATTTATCAGAGTTTAAGAAATCTGCATAGAGCCTATTAATATATTAACATACTACATTAAATAAAATGGCGAAATTTTCATTAAGAAATCTCGTTTAATAATCGAATAATTTTTTCCAAGACCGGAATATGAAGCGATCGCTAAATTTTAATATAAATTTTCTTGAAAACATCCTCGCCTTATATTAATTCGTTCTAATTCGGGTTAGAACTAAATAGTTAACATTAATGAATACACCTTATAAATATTTAATTATATCAGTAGTTAATTTCCGAGACTTGCCAGAATCAAGATAAAATATGGAATATTCTTCAAAAAACTCGTGTTTTGTATCATCATCTTTTTCCAATTTCCAAAAATATGTTTTAAAATAACTTCTTTTAGAGATATTAAAAGTTTCGTCGTTTCCTTCTATATGATTTCTATCAAGTATCAAATTTTCTTCCTTTGAGAGCTTTTAATTTTAGAAAAGTTATTCGTGCAATATCTGGAGAATAAGGTGGTTGAGGGAGCTTCATCATTAAATGTTTTGCGAGAAATTAGCCTTACCAGATAACTGTCCGTTATCGTGGTGAATAATCCAATCTCATTTATCCTAATTTTCACTCCTTTTCTTTCTCACTGCCTCTCAATCATTTCAGAATTTCCAAAAAACATGCTGATTAATTGGTTGACTGTTAAGTATGAATTCATAATAGACAATAACATCAATAAGTCAGTAGCAAAATCTTAATTTTTAATTTCAATATCTTTTCTGCGGGGATAGATCTAACTTTGGAGTCCTCCCTATAAAATTTTTAATAATATATTTTTATGCATGAATCAGCATTGTTTTGAGAACCTGTGTTCAAGCCCTATTAGCCGTTATATAGATCCATCATGTCTTTTTAGGCTTCTGTTCGCCTTTTTTCTATCCACTGAAAGGACTGATGTCGTCTTGGGATCATAGGCAAAAACCCACATCTCATCGCCTGTGATAATCTTATCTATCCATTCAGGAACATTTTCATTCATTTCTAGCAAATTTTGATACTTTCCGTTCGCATTTGTTTCTCATCTTAGGAAAGGATTTTTGGCACAAATTTTGCGCGTCTTAATCGCATTTAAAACTTCACGAATAATTTGAGAACAAGCTTAAGGATATCTATGTAAAGATATTTCCTTGGCTGTTATTTTTCTGTCTTCCTTAAAGATGAAGGTCTGGATTTTTTTAGTTTTTCTCAGTTCTTTTGGTGGCACGACGCCGTGTGTGTGTCGTCTGCTAAGAAGTACGGTCATTTCTAAACCTTGAAATTTGGAACATGACAATTTTTTACCAAATGTCTCTTAACATTTCATACGTATTAATTGGAATTTTTTTTTCAAATTAAAACAAAATTTTAATGCATATCCTATTTGAATTGTGGACATTCCCTAGGAATATCATAATTTAAATGCGTCAAATCAATGTTTTTTTGCTTGCTCTGTTGCCCGATGTTTAAGTTAATCTTACATTATTATATTTTTTACAGTCTCGGAAATTAATACACTTTGTATTATAATTACATATGATTTAAAATCAATAGAGCCTTTCTTTGCAATTATATTAACATGCACTATCTGTAATTTTCCTTAATCCCAAAATCGGAATGTGTTTGTACGTTCACAAATGATGAAAACCTGAGTTCTGTGTTGAGAAACTGTTCATAAATGATGCCATGCTAAGAAAGATTGATCGATGTGACAGAAAAATTGACAGGGCAACTATATGCGTATGCTAAGTATCATTTGCTCATGGTAGGTATATTTTGATTTGTATAATAATAAAAAAAAGCTATGCCCTATTAAAAAATACTATTATTATTAATATAACTCTGATTTTTTGAAGCTTCCAACAGTTTGTCATTAAATCTGTGCCAGTTTACTCTCCATCGTTTTCTTCTAAATACTGTATATAAATTATCGCATCGGTAAGCAAGCTATTTTTTTGTGTATTAATAATAATGGATGCAGTCAACAAAGTTGATTCGGAACGTCAAATCCTTTTAGCCGGCATTGCCATTTGGGATTATGTAAATCGCATAATGATTAACAATAATGAACTAGAATAATTAGGAGATATTTTTAATGTCTAAATTCATTATTATACAATGAATCATAATAAATTTAGGCAGTAGCTAGAATCATAAAAGTCTCATAATAATAATAATAATACTTATCCAAAATTTAATGTTTGAAGACTATGAAACCTAGATTAATTTTTGGTCTGGATAACAAAGATATCAAATGTTAGTATATCGCACAGGTCTACGTGACTTTTGTAATGCGAAATATCAAATTATTTTAAGATATTCTGATTAGCAATATATAGTACAGTATACATTTTACATCCACTTCTATTCATCGCGTGTAAAAAAATTATAAAGTGAATTTAATACATATATAGATTCATTATATAATTATCTATTCGTAGTGCTCTTTTATAATAATTAGAAATTTCCTCGTCACGGTTGCTAGTCCGCTACTGTTCATTGACCCAGATTTTTAAAATACACGTACCGTACTGTTGTGTATAACAACTAAGTGATGATATATCGATTTATAAATTTAGTGTGTCATCAAAATACACTCAAAATCGAGGTGATGAACGATCAGAAACTGTTTACAAATGATGTCACGCTGAGAAAAATTGATCAATGTGACAGAAAAATTCTGCTACGTTGTATTTGTAGAAGAGCAATATTTTCTAACACCGCCAAAGATATACAATATTTTTTTACGTTAATAATGTTAACTTTTCGTTAATTTATTTAAATTTAGCCCGGTATTAAGACATTACTGTAATAGTAAACAATTTTAGTATTCATATTTAGCTGTTTTTATATTTTTACGAGTGACAGATGTTTTTGATAGCATGTTTTTAGGGGATTTTAATATCATAACAACTCTTAAATACGTCGATATCAATTAATACCTTAATTGCTATAGTATATGTAACGTGCAACCAGAAATTAACATTTATTATATTCAGCAAATTTTATTTTATTCCATCACGAACGTATCGATTTGCATACATATTTAAAAGGACAGTTTCCTTTCTGTAATAATGTTTTTAAGTACCTTCTGTTTATCGCGTAATATTTGATTGATAAACAAACCATTTCATGTGACACGCCTTAGATTGCTTAACGTGTTTACTATTTCGCTTCGGCAACTTGAAATGGTGAGCTTTTCCTATCTGACTATTCACCTTTGGATGTCTGTTGACAGGTAGTTTGGTCACGTGTACAAACTGCATGGAAGAACGTAGATCGATAAGAGAGCGTAGAGACCGACTACAATACGGTCGGTAAAATGTTACTGTCGAGTCATAACCCCATCTGCTACCACGAACTACTTTAAAATTTCACGCTATCGGATACACATTATGGTTAACGAGTCTAGAAACAAAAGCCGTTCAATGACGTAATTACAGGTCTCTACATATTACGTTGTTCTGACATGTCTGCGTCACAATATTCTGGCACGGAGCCAAATACACCGCGATCTCCTACGCGAGTTACAATAAATTTTCCTGATGTTGCCGCTAATACTTTTCTCGTGAAAATGACGAAACGGCGTGATATTTCACGAACCGCTGCATTTCCTCTATTAACAAAATATTACACAAACGCTAAATATAACGTTTATTTGATTCTTTTCAAAAGATACATTAATTTCTCTAGTAAACAACTACAATCCAGTTGATTTTGGATGAAATTCGACGAATTAAATTTCCAAAGTAGTAACATGGTGGATGAATAATATATATTTATAAAACAATATATTGTTCTAGAGAAATAATAAATTTACAAAATTGTTCCCTCTTTGAAATTTATATATAAATTTTTAAATTTTTTTTACAAATTTGAAAGAATTAATATTCAAAGGTTAATAATAATTTCAGCAACTTTTAAATTCTTTCAATTTCTTATAAATGTCCTTCCCCTGTTAAAAAATAAGTAAATTTAATTATTTTTTTTTTTTTCAAATAATTATTTTATAATTATAGAATGCTAATATTCAAAACTTAACAAATAACAATTAAGAATTAAATGATGATATAAGTTATTTTAATAATGATACTAATAATGAAAATATTGTACATTTAATATTATAGGATTATAAATCTTAGTATTTTAAAAACATATATATTCAGGAATAGTGTTTCAGCATAAAGTTTATAGCAAAAAAAAAAAAAAAAACTGTATATTGTTCCCATTAATTTGCATATTTTTCTTTTGAAATTAAATGAAAAATGTTGAAAATAAATTTTGTTGCTAAGATCAATTAGGTTATAATGAAGATAATTATATAATAAAAATAATTCTGAAATATCCTCCTTTTCATAATCCATCAAGAAATTCTATTTTCAAAGAATTTTAAGATGAAAAATGATATGTCTTAAGAATAGGACATATTTTTCTTTAGTCATATACACAAAGATATACAGTGGACACAAAAAGTATTTGCACACCTAGTTATTTTGCTTATATAAATAAATCAGTATATAAAATGAGT
>WUQG02297601.1:0-19433 GCA_011317285.2 Androctonus mauritanicus | reverse complement strand
ACCTCAAGAACGTTTACACAAAATAATAATAATTTACCGAAAATCAAACGATTCTCGATAAGACGAAAGTAATGAAAAGAGATTATCTTTTAATTTGAAAATTTATTATTGAAGTAGATCGACTATAATTTAATATAAAAAATATATATATTCGATATCTTTTCTAGTGTTTTTATCTTTTATTGCAATAAATAGAATAAAATATTAATAATAATATAGAAAATCGTAAGTTATATAACTGCCTGTTGCTCTATGATTAAATTATTTCCGGAGGAAGTGGTATTTATCGTTCTGTTGATGTTTTCCTCGATGCTGTATCCGCAGATAGCACTTTATCTCAAAAAATTGCCATAAACAACCAAGCAAAGTTTCAAATAAAATAACTTTTTTTTTCGTTTATCAGTTTTTATAAATAATTTATAAATTGTATATATATAGTACATGTGTGTGTGTGTATATATATATATATATATATATTATATAAACATACGATTGGAGAAAAATAAAATCGTTGCCGATGTATAAGTTTAAATTATCTTTTCTTTGGTCTAATGTAGTAGTCAATTAATAAAATGAACAAGCATTTATCCCTGGATTATTTAACTCTTCGTCGAGTCATTGTATTGGATGTTTCTATCCGCGATACATTTGCCTGGGTGAAATTTATTCGTGCCACAGCATTCTCGATTGCTTAGCGGAAAAGGAAAACGAAGTTATCCCAGAAAATCCCGGTTTTGGAAAGCGGAAAATGGAATCTCGTTCTCACGGGACCAACTCTGTCTCTTTTGCAGAAGGTTAGGTCTACATCGTGAGCTTGAGGACTTGAGGGATTAATTACGTCAGCGAGATGATTGATAGAACTGACGCACACGCTTTCCAGACTATATCCTGAAACACAAGAGTAAAACATTAATTAGGGGTCGTATGTCTCGTCATATCAACTCATAATGAAATCGTCCTTCTCTCTTAATAATCCCAACATTTCGTTTGTATAATTTTTATTAATTTTTCTAACCGATAATAATGTATATATTCCATCATTAAATTGTTCGCTCTACAAAAGAGATTAATTCTATTAATTAAAACGAAAAACTTTTATCTTTAACTACGATTGAATTTGCATAATTATAACAATTTCTCTTTCCTCGGTGACATGCATCATGTAATAAATAGTATAATCTCTCCTTCGTCTACGGTTTCTCCCTCTCTCTCTCTTACAAATTGATCCCAAGCTAGGCTAAATGCGAAAGGAGTAGCGGCGATCCATTGAAAGATTCCTGATTACATCTATGATGTAGTGTTCATATAAGAATGTATCAAAAGTGGATAGATTTCTACCACCCTCACTATTCTTAGAACGATAGACAATTGCACGCACCATACGTCACTACCACGTGGCATGGAAATTAATGAAACCTATGTAGGTGTAGTTAATTGGAGTGTTGGAAGCAGCCACACATTGATAATAGCAGGAAATAGCAATGAATGTCAAGATATGATGATCTGTGTAAGGTAGTTGGATAGTAGAAAGTTATATTGTAACATTCATTTATAAAACTCTTTGATGTGACAGCATCTATTAATCGAGTCGGAGGAACAAATTTTAAGCACGTTGGAGATAAATTACTTACCATTTAAAACCTTTTTTTTATGATTAAGTGAAATTATTAACGCAGTATTTATAAAATGGATTAATTTATATATATATAGATAGATAGATAAATTTAAAACGTAATACTTAAATTTTTGAAATAACTCCTTCTTTTTATTAAATCTGAGAGGAGTGCAGTTCTGATTTAATTGTAGAGTAAGAAACAAATCGACTTTGCATGAGATGCTTGCATTTAAAGCGAAGAAAAACGTCAAAGAAGTAAAAGCACATAAATAACACGACATAATTTATATTCGGAACTACTAAATAATTCTCGCTTTCTTTTTATAGAAAATAATGATAATTAAGAACAGAAGTAAAGATTATATTTCCAAAAATTTTCAACTGTTATCATCAAAGAGAAGGCATGAAATATGTCATTTAATTCCCTTCATTTTCATTCTGCAAATCCATTAGTTCTGACGGATGCTTGGAATTGACGGCAAAAATAATGAACTCACTTTTCTTTACTTTTTATATTCTCATCCTATTCACTAAGAATATCAACCAACTTTCTTTTATGAAACGATAAAAAATTACTTCATTACATTTCAAAAAGAAATATTAAAGACAGAAGTAACTTAAGTGAAGGATAATTAACTGATAATGTATTTGGACTTTTCGTTTTATAATTTTTACTCGAGAAAAATTCGACAGAAGAAAAAAAATATATATAACAAATTAGTAGAGAAATATTTGCATAAGTACCGAAAATTTTGAGTTCTGTATCAGAGTTTGACTTGGTCAAAATTTATTCTCTCGAGTATTTATTAAAGGTCGAAATTTCTCAAAGCTTTTAAAAGTAAGGATTTATCTAACAGAACATTGAAATAATAATGATAAAAAAAAAAAAAATTGTTTTAAAATCCGAGATTAAATTTGATCCTTGCTTTTCTAAGTAGGTTATTACGTTCTGGTAAGTAGGTGAGAAGGAAAGAGAAGTGAATACAAAATCTTTCGTCCTGTTAATAATATTATAACGTAGGTAGCTACAAATTCATTCATTACATGGAAAATGAGTTATAGTCGATTTTTATTTATTGACTGGATACAACTCATAAAAAGAAATTCATCTTAAAAAGTCTAAGAAAGCCAAACTGATTAAAGGTGTGTGAAAAGAGTAGGAGAGAATTGGGGGTGATGATATCAAGTAGGGGTTTAAATCGATTCATTTCTCCTGTTGTATGGCACGATTGCTAATCAACGTGGTAGACGTTAATGTGTTTGCGAAGGATGGGGCGGTCCCAGTAACTAGAAAGTTGTCATTACGTATTCCGGCTATATTTCCGCTTCATCATTACTTTTATGATTCGCTTCTCGGATCTTTCTGAGTTTCAACGGTCATTAATATTGTCCGCTACGGACATATCATTATGAACAGCGTATTGCCTAACGATGAAACGTATGAAATATTCATGGGCATTTGATACCATGCGGGACTTGCTAGTAGTCTTACGCAACCATCCTCTTAGATTCAGTCTCGGGACCAAATGAGGTCAATCTTTCATCGTACGAAACCTTAAACGATTATAAAATCTTGCATGTCTGTATTCAACATCTCCAATGAAAATTTAAAGCTTTTGCAAAACGTATTTAATGGATAACTTACGATCGAGTGAGATTACAAATTTAGTGCCAAATTAATTTCTCTTATTCGAAATTATTATTATTATTATTATTATTTTTCTTATTTCCGTATAGAAACCTTGTAATTTAATAATAACTAGATTATAAAAATTAATTATTCAAATTAGAATTTGTAGAAGAAATTAGTCTTGTAAAATTCGAAAAATAAAATTATTAATTATTAATCGAGAAAATGCGACAAGAATTTATTTTTTGATGCTGAAAATAATTTCCTTCAAACATCTAAAAATATCTCTTGATTTTATTTATTCACTTTTATCAATAATTAATAATTTTTACAGAATTAAAAGATAGAAATGGTTTTAAAAAGTCATGTTTATGTTAATTTTATACAGATGATATATAACCTATATGTATGTATGTATATATATAAAGATATCGTTAAGTTATCAACACTTTAAACAAATCTGGTACAATACAACCTGCGCTACTTTTGTGGCAAATCTCTGTAATCTCTAATCAACATGTCACTCAGTAATTGAAGCCTCTTGAACACGGCTATTCTATGCTGAAGGCTTTTATCGGTCGGTTTAATACAGAAGAGTGTGCAATGAATTCCTAAACAAGTGTCTCTTGTAACTGTTCCAAAACATTAGGAAACACATTATACAATGCTAACAGAATACGATTCTAACTACAAACTTTCTATTATCGCGAATATCGTATAAGTATTCTTATCGTAATTGTCTCCAAGCATCTAAAATATATATATATCAGCAATTGGAACGGTCGGTTATGCTATTTTTGCCCGTTGGCTAAATATATATATATATATTTTTAGATATCGAATTAGTAGGAAATAACATTAATAGATTTAAAACATCACTCACCGGTTACGATACTGAAGAAGAAAATCCACTTGATCATAGTGAACAATCCACACATCACGTGTAGTTGTAAGAGCAGCTTGGACTGCAACCTACCTCGCCGTATGATCGCTACTGTCCTTCTGATTGTAGCGCACGACGGCGAATGAAGCGCCGCTGTTTTGCCACACCCGATCAACGAGCATGGTCTTGAGATCACAAATAAGGTAATTTTCTTCACGGGTTGAATATCAGACAGACACACCTCCATATAAAATTAAAAGAGATGATAGCATTCGTCATTCTTTCGTCGCGATTTTTATAATGGTGCAAAACGTATATGCTATATATATAAGTTATATATTTATATGTATATATTCTACAAATATATATACATATATTGCTGTTTTATGTTACTGCAGTGGCGAAAACATTTTTGCACGATGTCGAAACAGTACAGAAAATCGTGTTGCAATTAATCAATCCGAGCATTAATGATATTTAACTGTCGTTCGTATATCACAAACGAATTTCGATGGTTTTTCATGCGTGAAACACTTGCCAAGTACAATATGCAAAAAAATCACGAATTAAATGATTGATTATTTATATTTTATAAATATTTTATTATCGTTTGTCAAAAACAGTTACATCTGATACTTTACCACTAATAACGTTTTTCTGTTTTTTGTTTCATTATTAAACATTTAAATATGATACGTAATCAATACGAAGAATTAATTGAATAATAATGATTAATTAATTAATCTTTTTATATATATAAATTAATACAATTAAAATTAAATATTTTCATAAAATATCAGCTTTAAACTATTTAAAAAAAAAAAAGAATAAAAATTTTTTTTTTGTTTGCTTACTTATAAATGTGAGAACTTAAACTTGCAAATAGATATTACATATTTATTAAAATACTTCTTAATAGAATAACTGAATAATATTTGAAAATTTCCAATTATTTTCACTTAAGAAAGCAAAAAATAAAAATAAAAAATAAAAAAATATTCAACCTTATTATAAATGGATGAAAGAAAACCTAAACATTTAAATTGCTTTCGAAAATATGCACAAAAATGTATTCATTGTATATTTTAGAAAGTTGTAGCGAAAAGAAGTATGCCAATTTTTATATAATATATCAGATATTTTCAAGTGAAATAGAAAAATAATATTTTTCAATTTTCAACAAAACTGTATATCTTCAGCGATTTCTTACATAATGACTACTATATAACAAGATTCAAACAGTTTAGATAAAACATTTTTTTGATTTCCCTTAGGAAAGTATTTCTAAATTGAATCTCGGTACCGTTTTTCTTTACGGTATCGATATATATAATTTTTATTTATTAATTATTATTATTATTATTATTAATCTTCTTCTTCTTCTTCTTTTTTTAAAGTGCATCTAAAAATTTAAATTTTAAATATGTCTTTTAAACGAAATTAAATAATTTATTATTTTGTTATTTTCGCATGTTTTATTATTATTTATTTTTTTCAAATATTCATCAATCCGATATTTTTGCTACCAGTGCAGATTTTTGTTATTCTAACAGCGTGCAAGTTTAAAATCCCGTCAAAAATTCGATTTGATCTAATTTAATTGAACTCTAGAAGAGTCCGTGATTATTAAGATGTTATAAATAAACAATTTTTTTTCGAAAGAAGAATGTCTGAAAGTTTAAAAATCGCGAATGTAAACAATTAGAAAAGTAGATTATATCGGGATTAAAATAGATGATGGAGAGAGAAAGATAGAGAGAGAGAGAGAGAGAACCGAAAAAGTATTTTGATTACGATTTAAAATATACTGGATCAACTTGGTTGATACGGAACTTATCGTCGAAAGTTAGTTATAGACGTTGCAGACATGGAACGGATGCATCGCCTGCTTATTGTTTACTTTACTCGCCATTAACAACCACTTCCTGACTGGATGGTTCATCAACAAAACGAAGGACAATACAGTCGCCATCTCGCGGCAAACTGGAGAACAGAAGCAAGTAGGAAGTTAGATATATTATGAAACGAAAAGATATCTTCATAACATCAATATATACAGCAATTTATGCACATAATTTATTAGTTTATTTTGCTGGAAGCTTTCTAGTGATTGCTGTAAACAACCTCATCAATCCTGATACAAATATCGTTGCCAAATGAATAGTCTATTAAGATAACATAAAGGAACGTTCAGTTTTACCTTAAGGTTTCCGAGCATTGAAGATGAATATAACTTTTTAATGAATTTTCTACAATGAGTCAACACACAAATGACACTTATTACTGTTCTGAAGTTATTAAACATTCATCTTGATGATAATATATTTCGTTTTATGAAAAATTAACATTTAACAACTAATTTTGCCAAGATTACATATTAATCAGTGGTTAATGGATAATTTTATGGATTTTTAATGAATAAATTAATAATAAATATTTTGTAGAATTTAAAGCAAGACTTTATTAAAAGTTTAAAAGAGAGTTTTAATTTCTCTTTTGATATTTTATACAGGAAAATTTTATTTTTTTACTTAGTTTATAATTTATTATCGATTATATTATCTAAAACATTTAAATATATATATTTTTTTAATTAATTAATTTAAGTAGTTAAAGAAAACAATTAATCCTTCTTTTGATGTAATTTAATGAAGTTTCATTAAAATAATTAAGATAACTGACTTTATGTTTTGAAATAAGGACTGAAGATAATCATCACAATTATTTTTTTTTTCCTTAATTTTAATTTTAACAAATTAGTAAGAAAAAAAAATTTTAATAAACAATCGATTAAAGAATTTACCGTTTATCCGAGGAAAAAAAATTGTTTTTAAAGTAAATTATGTGTGATTATAAGTTAAATTGCTTAAATTAATTAACATATAAATTAAAAGTATAATTTCTAAAGAATATTAAATGAATGTAAAATAATCGTTAATCAATTCTAAACCGTAAAAATTTGTAAGAACTGAAAGATTATTTAAATATAAATTAATATTTTTTTTTCCCCTTTTGCTTTATTGGAATTAATACAAAGCAGATTATCAAATGGAATTTATTTTTTTTCCTCCCCCTTTCTTCTTCTTCTTCGTCTTCTTCTTCTAAAATAAATCGTAGAAAATAAATAAGGAATTAAAACTGATATCGGTATAAAATATTCTTAAAAAAAATAAAATTTGAAAACATTTTCAATAATTCAAAAGACAGCGATGATAAAATACACTTTTCTTTATTCATTCCACGCACATGGAGTTAAAAATGTTGGATGTTTGTCGAATACAGTATTGTAGATCTTCAGAAACAGGAAGAGCGGATGATGCAGTTTGATCGTTAGTTAAAGGATGTCTAGTAGTTATGAATCATTATGTTATCTTTTGTATCGCATCTCTAGTCTTTTCAAAACATAAAAAAAACTAATTATAACCAACGGCAAAACGCGTATAACCATTCAATTTTTAGATATACACATCAAGTATTCGTATTAATATTGAACATTCTATAATTCTTAAAGAAAAATTTTGATGATTCATCTTTAAAAAAAAAAAAATAATAATATTTTAATAAATTATAGCAATTAAACAAGAATGTCGGTAATTATTTTTATAAATGATAAAGCAGTTATTTAAGGGTAATTTTTGTATATTTGCAATTACAGCTGATAGAATCCCCATGAGATATAGTTAAAAAGGCATTTAATTCTACAGGAAACAGTATATTGATATAAGCCAATTAAAAGTAATTTCCTAAAATGCTGCTAAAGCAAATTTACTTTCAACCCCATGACACCAGAAAACGACTTTCATTAGTGAGAACGGAAGCAAAAAGATAACCCCCGAGCAGATACTAGAGGTGGGCGGACATTAGACTGATTAACAGGAATCCAACTGCAGATGACGAATTACCAAGCAAATGTCGTTCGTTCTCGTCATACTATACCTACCAATAAAGCCGAAATTTATGTCTAGAGACCTGTCTCCATATCGTAAATCTCATTCGTATCTAGTTATAAATACAAGAAGCGGAATGTTCCACCTATTAGATAATTTCTGATGTTCGATTTAAACAGCTGTGACACCCATCACTGTCAGTAGGACGTCGAGCATCAAGACTGCTGCTGATGGAAATGACGTGTCGTTTAACTGTTCCATTAGATATTAACCAGGAAAGGATTGTTTGTGACGATTAAGCAGAATGTTCCACTTCATGCATAACTCACAAAGTAACATCGTAATAATATTAAATTCATCAAAACTTACATCAAAGTATATACATAATGGCTTCAATTCCACTTAACATTTTAAAAGTAATTTATTCATTAACGTTATGGAAATGATTAACACTTCAGTTTAACTATCGCACTTTTTATTTTTTTATTTTTTTATTTTAGTTTAACGTTTAATAAACACAATTCCTCGAATTATATATATATATATATTTCAAACAGAATTCGAACGATATCGCAAACATCAACAAAATAACTGAGCAAAAGTCACGATGGCGTGTTTATTAAACTATGATTTTAATATTGATTCGATTCTCATTATAAATGTAACGATTTTGTAATTTCCATTAAAAAATATTTAAAATTTAAATTAAATGGTTAATATTGAATCTAGACAAATTTTAGCCGGAAGTGTTAGGTCGACGAAGATGATACATTAATTAGCTTCCGCTCATAATTAACATTTCGCGCAGGTTGCATTAGTGTGTGCGGTGTCAATGGAGTAAATGTCACAGAAAGCAGTCAACAATGATCATGTAATTTTGCTGTATCATTAGAGATAATTAATTCCTTTAATAGTATAACAATTGCCTAGGCATTTTAAATATGACAACGTGCATAATCATATTCGGTTATTTAAATAAGATATTTATAAGGAATCTAATAACACATAATATATGCCCATTAATAATAAATAATGCGTTTAAACTCCTCGAAACGTAACAAATCTCTACTTATTATTTAATCATATTATCGAATTTAAAAAGGATTTATTATTTAGGAGTCATAATTAAAAAAATCAAATTAATTATCATCATCGGCCTTCGTGCTAAATTAAATAATTTAATTCGTTATAGATTAGAAAAAAAATCGAATTATACAAAGAAAAAAAAAATATATATATATATATTAGATAATAATTAATTAGTAATTAGTTAATAAAAATTGATTCTTAATAATAATTTAATATGAATCGGTAGACCACTTTAATCCTTAATTAGTAATTTCTATAATTAATTAAGCGTATTATCTCTTTATGAAATTAATAAAGATTTAAAAAAAAAGGAAAATTTTTAATTGATTAATAATGTTTCAAAATAAAAATCTGTAAACAGAAATTCGAATCGAAAATTAAATTAATATGTTTTAATTTATGACGAATAAAAGATCCGTGGAGTATAAAATTGCAGTATTAAATAATTTAACAATTACACGATATTTTAATTATTGCGTCACAATGAGAGCTTCTGTATTTTGTTTTTTGTTTTTGTTTTTTTTGTTTTTTGTTTTGTGTGACGTGATTTCTACTGTTGTTACGTTTGAAATTTTTATGTCTTTAAGTTGTTTGTTTTCCTTTCTATAAATATTGCATATTTACAGACAAATGCTTAATTTTCGTACCATACAATAAAATTTCTAATAAATCTAGAATTAATAATTTATATATAATTGAAAAATATGTCATCGTTACGTCATTAATAATTTCAAGCTGCTGCTGCTGCTGTAATAAAATGTTCGTTATACTTTTCGCAGTATAACTTGTATCATTAATTATTTATTTTTTATTCTTTTACAGATCTGACAGAAAAGTGTTGGTTACATTATTATCGTATTTATTTTTGTTTATTCAAATTATATTGTTGTACACATGTGCAACGTCTGAATAAAATCCTCTTAATTCTTCCAAGCAGAGAAATCCGAAGTGTAGTTAAGCAGTGCTATGCAATAATTCGCTGGAAACGAGATAAGAGACCATTAAAATGCATTAAAACGTAATTATGCGTAATATATCATTCCATTGCGATAGTGGTCAGGGGTCTAAAAGATGTGGGGAAGAGCATTTGCGACAGGAAAAACAGCAACTGTGAACTGTAAGTTTAGATAAAGCTAGAAGAACATTCGTCAGCCTGTCAAGAGGCTGTATTTCCAGTTGAACACGAAATAGTTTAATTAACGAAATTAACTCTGCAGTATGAAGTAATAAATGTTGACTAAACCATTGCTTTTTAATATATTGCCGTTATACGGGTTTATCGTTATATTTTGTTATTTGTCTAGTGAAGAATATCGTGGAAAAACAATTAATCGACTTGATTATTTGTTAACTAATCGTTTAAATTCTTTTATAAAATTGAGTAGAATCAAAAATTTTGATCGTCATTTTTTCTTTCTTTTTTTTTTTGTAATCAAATAAAAATTTCCAGTTATTTTAAAAATGTTTTTCTTCACGAAAATAATTTATACGTCTTCTATCCTTTATATAATTTAATAAATGGATATGAATATTTTATAATTTTTTAATAAAATGTTTTGATGTAGGAAATAACAAACACTATTTTTTTTTTTTTTTTTTTTTTTACATTTCCTTTACCAATTTTGGTAACACGGAAATATAATTAAGAATTTAGAAAGCGTATAAAACAATATTTTAAATTATTTTAAGACCTATAATTAAATATGCGATGGCTAACAAATATTCGGTACGTTCTAAATCCTCAAATTATTATTATTCAAGATTCGTAACTACTGTAATTAGAGATGAACGAATGGAAGGTCAATGGACTCGGATCCATTTTGTTTCTGATTTAAATGAAGACCACTCTGAAGATGGTATTTTGTCACGTATGGTTTGCATCTGCTATACGATGATATATGCTAACGTTAACGCGTAACATACATAAATTTTACATTTGTTACGATAAAAACATTTTATATATACATCAACGTACTGTTAATTTTACATTAAAAACTTGTTAAATTAAAAAAATAAAATTAAAAAAATATTTTCGATTCAGAAACCATTCCCCATATTTAAATATAGATCTAACAGAATCTGCTGAAAGTATGAGATATAATTATTTTTCAACCGAATGATAGGAATTAATTTTAATTCGCATTGATTCAATCGCATGATCTGCATTAAGAATGCATTTAGCAACATTAATATTTGCCTGACTAATAGTATCTTTACATTAAATTAATGACTTTCCAACACGAGTATAATAATAAACTTACAGTATAATTGATATTTTATTATTAATTGGAAATATTACTATAATGATTAATTTTAATTAATCAAAGAAATAGCATTTGTTTATTAAATCATACAATGAATAATATTATTGAATTCGATTAGTATTATGTTAAAGCAATCGAATTATCAGAGAAAGTTAAGACTGTTAAAATAAATTATTTTCTAGATCTTTAGAGATAAATTTAAATTTGTGTAAAATTGGAAAGGAAATTATTTATTAATTAATTGTTTTTTTTTTTACGCTGTTAGAGTTTTAAAATTATTATCTATTCGTACAGCAATATAAGGAAATATTCGAAGTTATATTATCACGAATTGCTAGATATATATTTTGTAATAATAATAATAATAATAATTGTAGGCCTATATTTATTTTCTAATCAATCAGTATATGAGCATTGACTAATAAATTATAAGTTCCTGTTACGGTGAATATGATCAAAATGCATGTAACTTAAACCCCGATCGTAAGTTAAAAGATTAAAAAAATAATAATAATAACAAATACGTAGGTTGGTGAGGAAAATAATAGTTAAAAAAAAAAATATTCTCTTGACTTGCTAAGTAATTTTAAAAAGTGTGCAGTTCTTAAAGTAAAACTATTTTTAGATGAAAATGTTTTAAAAACAGCAAGTTAATCAATTTTATTGGTTGCATAAAGTTGAAAAAAAAGGGAAAAAATTATTAGTTTTGATTTTTTTGTTGCTGTTTATTTTATAGGCTTTTTTCAAAATTATACGCGTTAATATTAGTTGATATTATAGTGTGTGTGAAAGCCATCATCTCGTTATCATCATCTCTATCAGATCAAAACGGAACATTTTTGTTCGATAAAGATGATAAATGACAAAATAGAGCTACTATTGTTTGTTATAATGAATTTCCTTTACTGTACTTCTCTGTATTATACATTGAGGTTGTTTATCTCTTTTTCTTATGTCGATTTTTTTTTTTTACGAAAGCTTTTCTTTATTTTGAAAAATTCAATTTAAGTCCTTTTCCGATGGGAAATGTTTAACAGAAACTTTGATTAATGAGAGTTCAATATGAACGACAAAGACTCTACATGTGGCTATTATCCGAAAGTTTGAAATTTTCTAGAGTTTATCGAAATAAAAATATAAAAATATAAATACAGTTATTAACTTTAATATTTTAATTTATTGATATCCTTCGAACCGATAAAAAGAAAATTATTTTCTTTCCAAGTTTCACTAAGAAAAAAATGATTTCAGTTAAATTAATTTTTTTTTTTTATGTATAAAATCAAAGCAGATTATAATAAACATTAAAATATATATATTTTTAGATATAAATAGAAAGTAATCTCTATCTGATATTATTAACTATTTAATCTCCTTTACTTATAAAAAAATATATATCCAATAAAATTTATTTTAAATTTAATAGCTTTAAAATATTAAAAGATTCTGCAACAAAAGGGATTTGATAAAATTAATTTTATTCTTAAAATACAAATTTGTATCTTGAAATGATTTTTTTTTTTCATATTTTGGATAGATAAAATCTATTTTACTTATTTATTCATTACATTCGCAGAAGTTGTATTTGTTCGCATCTTAAATTTTATTCAATTTCTTTACAATTTTTAAAATATGATAATCTAGACAATTTCATGATTGTTCAATTATCTGATATTTTTTTTTTTATGAATTTAAATAAATTCAAACAAATTTTAAGATTAATTATTAACACGGAGTATTTTCAATATAATAATTTAAAAAAAAAATAGCACATAAAATGCTGAGATTTATAATTATCTAGCATAAAATGTTATCCAAGAAGACATGGATAAATAACTAGAAATAGATCTAGTTTAAAATAGTAAACCGATCATATAGTTTTTTTCTTTTTTTTGTTACTGTAGCAGTAATTATGTCAGTTATTCGATCATTTCTTGTATGGTTTGTTATCAAATTCAATTAAGATCACTATTTTTCTATAATTACTACAGTAGTTACTACTATGATGAATGATTCTCAATGAGGTTGCAATCGGAGAGACCATTTCTGAGATAGTTGTGGACGAAAAGAGTCCTTTCAGCAATTCATCCTTCTGCAGGATTTGACAAATGACAGCAGGAATGACTTGCATGTTGTGTTTACAGTGGTGGATGTGGATGGATGGATGGATGCTTTACCAATCAAGCTAGAACATTCGATAGACAGTATCTAGTTTTCTTTGCTCTCCTTCTGATAACTATCCTTCTAATTAAATGCGTTTCTACTGAAGAATTATCCGATAATTCACTATAATACATCATAGTTATTAGTTTTTATTTAATTAATTATTTTCTATTTTAACATTATATATTATAAATCGCGATTATTAACAAAAAAAAAAGGTTTATTAAATGTGTGAATTTTTAAATACAATGACTTTTAATTAACTGTTAAGCGTTAAAAAATTAAAAGCATTTATTAATAATTTATAATACCAAAAGAATTGTTTTATTATTTAAAAAAGTATGCATTAAATGCATTACGTTCTTAGTAACTGTTGTTACACAAGACCTTATCTGATGTGCAAGAAAGGCACTTGGCATTTGTGTCAACACATCCCTCTCTCTAGAGATATCATTCCCTTAAGGCAAGGGTCGGCAACTCTTTGTCTTGTAAGATGGATAACAGCTTTCTTACTTTGTTCTTTTGTTTGTAGTTATCATGATCTAAATATCTTTTAGTAGATTAACCGAAATGGTGAAATACATCATAAATGATGGTTATCTTTCTTCGTTTTTAACGTGTTTTCCTATTAATATGCCATTTTATTAGATTTATTTACCTAATCGAATATAATATATTTATGAAATTAAATTAATATACGAACAATTTAAGTGAGTAATAAATTTAACTAAGTCTATTCAATTATTTCATCTTTATTTAATAATTAATTCAATTTTTGATATTTAATTTAATACAATTTATTATTAAGAATGATAAATAAAAATTTTAAATATAAAAAAAAATATAGATAAATTTATCAGATGGCGAATAAATGCATCAATAATACATTTATGACACTAAAAAAAAAAGTATTTCATAAAATTTGTGGAAAAGAAGAGTATTTTATAGAAACCATTTGTCCTGAAGCAACCAAAATAATATCTAAGTAGTGGGGAGAAAAAAAAAAAAAATTCATCTCTAAATATCATGAACCGAATTTTTTTTTGCTTTTATATAAAACTACTTACATGAAAGAGATAAATAGAGTATAATACAAAAAAAAGATATTATATTGAAGATGAAATAGTTTTAAAAGGATGTTTTCTTCCAGATGATCAATTTTGTTGGTTCTGTATTCATAGTTGCGTAAATAACTAAGAAGAATGGCAGTTTTATTAATTAGGTCACAATAATTAATATAAAAATTTAGTGTCGACTTTTGGAAGAAGTTTTCTGGATAATAGACATAATGAAGTTTACTTTTTTTTCTTAAGCTGAAGAGTCTGTTTACGCTTCTCTAACTATACTTATTTCATCTAAACAACTATCTTTTTTTAAATATTTTCCAAAATGGCCAAAAAAAATGCACATATCCTATTTACAGAAGCTAAACAATAAAATTAGTAAATTAAGAGAGAAAATATTGATTTTTCTGTAACCTTATTTCATATACAATTTCAAAAGTTAGTTAAGATTGTTTTTAATTTTAATAAAATATTTTATTAAACAATTAACTTCAAATTTTTGTTTTAATTGTCACAAATCAAATAAGTCATTTTTAAATTAAAAAGAAAGAAATATTTTTCATGAAAATCAGAGAAAAAATAACAAATATTGTTAATGAATCATAACTGTCTCTTATTTGCATATAGGTTATCATTACGATATATGATGTTACATTATCATGATTTATGCCTATATTTATGTAAAAAATACAATTTCTATTATATTTAATATCATATTAAAGTTAAAATAAAAAAATTAGTGAATAATATTATCAATATTTTGTTCCAGAACAAGAATTTACAACATTATTGTTATCTGTTAAGCTTATAGGCTATCAGATTTTCTTTTGTAGTAATTTATATATTAAACTGTATATACATTTATACAAATTTAAAGCTAAATAATAAACAAATTATTAAAAATTATTATCGAAAATTAGATTGACTTTTACAAAAAAAAAAAAAAAGGACATTTAGATTCTCATTTCGAAGATTAATCTCTTATGAGTTTCTTCGTTTTATTTTCATCATGGAAACTTATTAAAAACTAGATGGCTAAAAAAGTTAACAGGATCTTATCATTTTAAAGTACATATTAAAGCATTTCTATTTGATTAAAATGATTGAAAAATGTTTGGAGATTTTTCTTTAATCAAAATCATTTCCAATAAAAATCATAGCATAACAAACTTGTAGATTAAAAATATTATTTTAAAAAGTCGACTAGAATATATAAAGAAATTTTCTTTATTTTTAGAAACAAGAGAGGAAGTTTTGGTCTTTCGTTACTTCGTTAGATGAACAATTTTAAGCGAGTATAAGTTTGAAGAATTGAAAGACCTATCCAAAGCAGGAATGTAACACCAGAACGCTTCAGAAATTAGAGCGAAGAAGAGAAAGAAAAAAGGATACTCTCTTCTTACAAGGCGATGTGACGAGGATTTTCAAGGAAATAACGATCATTATCTAGAACAATCGGTGGATTACCAGAGTGGAGAAATTTAATCATGTCTTTGGGCGGCTTCTTTTGTCGCTCAACCTGGAAGAACATGAAGTTTTACAAGATTTTGAAAACTATTTTTATATACATTTTGTTAATACTATTTAAATTATTAAGAAGAGAATTATGATATTATTGTGAAGTTATAATATATAGGCCTATATATATATTTTTTCACCTATACATAAACAATGGTCGAGGATTTTTATATCAACAAAAATTCTTTAACTTTTATATAGTAATAAGAGAAGAAGAATTAAGAATTTCTAGTTAATTATAACATTTTATTTTATGTTTATATACATATTTCAAAATTTGATTCTTAGATCAGATTCAGCATAAACAAATTATTATAATAAATGGACAAACAATAACTTAAAATAGATGTATGCATTATAATAATAAATAGCATAATTATTAAATCAAATTTAAATGGCAAATCTTCGGATGGAAACAATGAATAACAAGCTTAACGTCAGATTACATAGTAAGATATAGAAATTTTCTGTAATAAAAAGCGATGGTTTAAAATAGAAAATTCTAGTTTGAGGAGGAAAAACGAAAAGAAAAAACTCTTAGACTTATAAAACCAATTGGATTAAAGTAAAAATGTATAGCTGATAGTTCTCAACATCGATAATTATCTAGAAAAAGACGTAATTTTAAAAAATTCCTTAATTGGAAACTTTCTTCAAGAGAGGGAGAAGGAGAAACGAAATTAATGAAGGAAAAATTCCAAAAATGAATGATGTGACAATCAAGAGTGTGACATTTTATTTAAAATATTCCGATTCATTTTTCTTATAAAATTAAACAAATAAAATGCATATTTTCTTTGCAAATATTGTCTACAAAAAAAAAAAAAAAAAAAAAAAAGGAATAATTTCGACACTCCTTTTAACTTATATGTGAAAATATCAAAATATTTATTAATTTAATGATATCAATTATTATTAATCGATTATCTGATATATCCAGTTTGATTAAAGAACGAATATTAATTTCTCATAAAATTTAAGAAAAATACTAAAAAAAAACAAAAAATTTTCCATTTAATAAATTTTAAATAGATTCTAAACGATTTTACTCATTATATAATTTATCAAAAACACTGAATTTTTCTTTTTAAGTTTCCTTATTTAAAATTTTCGTTGAAACTTTGAAATTTGTTTACGGTATAAAAAAGAAAATTCAAGAAAGGAATCTACAAATTAAATCATAACAAATAAGTTAATTAACTTTTAATTATGGCAATCGAAAATTTGTTTATGCCAACTTCGTGTAGATTTGAATAAAAATTTTACAATTTTTCTACAAAATAATAACAAAAAAAAAAAAAATTAATATAAATTATAAAATCTCTCTACATTATATTATAAAAATTAAATAATTAATAATCACATTAAAAATTTTAGATTTATGTATATTGTAAGTAAAAAGTTCATTATACAGATCTATTACAGAGAGATTCGTGTAATTTAAATCTTTATAGATATTTTTTCACTTTTAAGAATGATAACGTTTCTTATGTTATTAATATCATTCGATATAGATCAATAGAGAAATTTAATTGTGAGAGATACATCAGTACACAGTAAGAGTGAATTGAGTTTCAAAGCAAAATTTTATTTTCCTGAAGATCTCGTTTGAAAGAAGATTTTTTTCTTATTTAGAAGTTTCAGAAATAGCGATCACTAAGTACAGATTGGACATTTTGTCTCATTGTACCCTTAAAAGTTAAAAGAACAAAAATCGGTTACTGAATGTCATTAGATACAGTATCGGGTATGTGGATCAATTAATGGTAAGAAAAACCTATATAAATTAAGGTCAAATAAGTAGTTTATTAGTAAATCGATACAAAACTTCAGTTAAAATACTGCAAATGAAGTTAGAATTATAGATGGTTATAATGGAATCTTACCTACTGTCATAATGTAAACATCATAACTCTAATTAGAAACACCATTGGGAATATATATAAACCGCTATGATCATAAATAGAAACATTATACTGTACATTTATAGTTGCAGAATGCAGATTTTAAAGTATAAAACTGTTTGATGTCTCTTTTCATACATTTTTCTTTTTCTTTTTCTTTTTATCTTTATCCAATACATATCCATCTTTTTGTTTCGTTCTGAGCAGAACATTTCTTGCTTGTTAGGTTAAAATTCTTATAATGGGATAACAATCCAGTTCTTTTTTTAGTCATTATTTTAAAAACATCGTGTATAGCACAACGTAAAAGAAATTTTTTGAGTAAATATATAAAATTTTACAAAAATAATTATTTAATTAAATAAAAATCAACATTTATTATGGGATAAGTCCAGAATTTATGATCACAGTTTTGGTTAATCTTGATTTAAATATAAATTATTAGTGTAATAAGAAAACTGAGTCAATAAAATTCATTGATATTTTTAAAGATTTATGACTATTAAGAATAGCATTTAAAATGATACACAAAAAATAATAATGGCATGGGGAAAAAAATATGGCTTAAAATTTCAACTCATGAAGAATTTTATAGAAAATTCTTTATTAAATTTTCTTCTTATTATGTCAATGAAATTATATTATAAATCAGTATTAAGTGTTTTTATTCAGCATATAGCACGAACTTCTAATGCTGTCTGAGAATTATTAATTATTAATAATAAAATTTAAATGATATGTTTGTGCAAAACTGTATTCATGCCCAATACAATAATCAGGTACACTTTTTTCGAATAACATAAATAATTATAGTCATTTAATCTAAACAAAGTTCAAACTTTTCTCAGAAAATCGAATGTTTCTATTGCGAGAACATAGATCCCAAAGTATTTTTCTGTTCATTCTGTAATGATAATCGAGACATTCACAGCAAGAAAATCCAAAAGATCTAACTAAAAAAATAAAAAAAGATTCTTTTCATCTTCCTTTGTTAATTCTTTGTAGTTTCTTTAAATACAGTACAAGAAAGATTTCAAAAAAAAAAATCTTGTTAAATGGAATTAACAAGATTTGAAAAATTTGGAATCACAATAAAATTATTTTGAATAAAATAAAACTAAACGAAATAAAATATTTTATGATCGACCAATCGTCAAAATTTCTTTTCTGAGTTTGCATGTTGATAACTATTTTAGAATGAAATTCTTATTATTATATATATATTTTAAGAATTAATTCTTAAAATTCGAAATGAATAGGGTAAAGGCACCTAAGAGTGCGCAGTCCCAAAGAGCGCGCAGTTCAATTTTTGAACAGTTGGTAGTACTGCTTTGTTTGGCGCATTTGTAGTTTTGTTCCGTGTGAACTTGTAAACATCTAGCCGAATTTACTGGCAGATATCGTTTATCTTGAAGA
>WUQG02297600.1:0-48332 GCA_011317285.2 Androctonus mauritanicus | reverse complement strand
TTTTAAGAATTTTTGAATGGCTAGCGTATTGTTACTACACTCGATAATGATTTCAATTTAACCATTTGTACTGTTTGGATCAAATAGAGCGGCAGTCTAAAATTTGAATGTTCTGCAATATGCTGTTCTTAAGATAATTTTCTAACAACCAGATAGATGGAAAAAGTAATTATACAAGGCTATTACCTTAAAATATATCTAAACACTTTTCAAACTAATATATATATATCTCCGTAAGAATTTGTGATTTTAAAGTTTTAATGTGTTTGAACATCATTTTATAATAAAACGACTATATAACATTCTCAAAACTTATTACGTGCTTACAATATATTAGATAATAAGGTATAATCTAAAATTTAAATGAGCTATTATTTCTTGAGATACCTGCAATGGTACAATATATAAATGAACCGATGTATACAGTACAGTATAACCAATTTTTATGTAAAAAAGGCTAAAAAATTTATTTATATTTTTTAATAATTATGTGTTATTTATGTGTCAAGTTCGTATAGATATATAAATATATCTCATTGAATCTCTTCAATATGAATTCGAAGTATAAGTGTATACTGTATAATATAACTAAGTATTGTATATATTATTGTTGATAATAATAATATAATAATAATTACTATTATTATTTATTATTTTATTACTGTTGCTATTATTACGCTAAAGATATTATTTCGCAAAACTATTTCACGAAATAAAGATTACAAATTTCATATAATATAAATATTTGTTAAGTATAAGAAGGTTTGAATTAGTAAAGAATGATGCCTGTTTTGGAAAAATATGCCTTTATACCGTATTATAAAATGATTTTAGTGAACATTGAATGTTCATCACGCCTAAAAGGAACACTTCTACAAGAACTGTAAACATTATATTAGCATATTTATTTGATGTAACGTTTTCTCCTTAAATATTTTCCTTTTATGTAAATCAAAGGAAATTTATATCACTTCTATTATTTGTTTTAGGATAATGAGTAGTTGTTTATCGAATGATAACAATAGAATGCATTTATTTTTTCCCGACTTAATCTACTATGGTTAAAAATACAAATAAGCAAAATCTAATTAAAAGTTTCGCTATTTTACTCCAGTTGAAAAGAAACATTTGAGAACTACGACATTATTTTTAAGCTCTAATACTGTAAACGGTTTTATAGCTTTTACACAATTTTCTATTTTCTTCTAAAGACAACTAAGAGTTTTGAATCTAACTTCAATTAAATTACAATTAAAATAAACGGTTGTAATTTTTTTTATTAAATTTTTAGGTTACCTGTATTTTATTTTCAATTTATTATCTCGAAATTAATACGTTCGCAATGAATTTTATTCGATAAATCACATTGATATACATATTAATAAATTGTATAATATAATGTGATAATACCTATAAAAAAATACTTTCATAAATATTCTAATGGCATCCAACTATTTATTTATTTACGGTATTTTTAAAATTTATTGCACCGCTTATTGGAAGCTTTTCATTGTAGTAATTACATAAAAATTTTTTGAAATGATTTTTATTTTGTGTCTCTTCATTGTTTATTTTATTATTTTTGCATAAATATGTTCTAACTCTAGAAATTCTTATAATTTTTATACTGATTCTGTATCATTTTTCGGCGATAAAAAATTGCTCGATTAATTGATCGATAATAAAGATGAAAATGAAAACGTGACTTACATAATTTGTTGAGATATTAATAGGTCTACGTTTATTTTTAAAGTCACACTGTAGTTTTCAAAATAAAAAATTCATAGCGGTTAAAAATAAATAAAACCTTAAATGAATAATTATGGAAGATAATTGTTGCTTTTCATCAATGATTTACAATATAATAAATTAGAATAATCCACAGATCATTAAATTTAGCTGGTATGAAAATTTATATATTTTCTATTATATACAATCTGTGATTAGGAAACTTAAAATATTAAAATGCATTGGTTATTTATTATTATTATTAAAGCGTTATAGAAGTTATAGCAGATTGAACTGATTTATCTGCCTATTATCTGGTGGCTTTTAGTAAATGAGAAGCCATAAATTATACTGATTGAGAAGAGCTGTACTTTGCTGAATACGCAACTACTTACAACTTACATTTTGTATAGCTTCCTACACTTCAAGAATTAAAGCTGGAGTCGCTTAATAAATTCTTATAACTTTATTCTATTTAAAGTATTTTTTTCTTACAATGTATATGAAAAGAAATAAAATTTTGAAATATTTATATCGATTTTGTGTAAGCGTAGAAAAATTTTATTAATAAAAATTTTTATGGAGTTTATAAACAGCATTTTTGAAAATATTCAATTCTTTGCTTCTTTTTATTTTTAAACATAAAAATAACTTTGTTTCAGAATAACACATTTAGAAGTTAATATTTTATTTTTAAATTTTATCAAAACGCTGCCACGGTTATAAACAAAATTAGAAACATAATAATTATATCTTAAAGGAATTTTTAGTTTAAAAAAATTTTTAATCTGTTTGAAAGCTTTCGTATTATAAAAATAAAATATATTTATAGAATAACGAAACTTTTAAATTAAATAGTTAAAAAATTTGATATTTTTAATACGTTAAGGAACTGGTATATTATTTTTAACACCGAAAAGAATAATTTTTTGACATAATTTAAATTATAATTTTAATTGGGATATACAGTATTAACATTTAACAAGACTGGCAAATCTATCAAAGCATTCATATAATTACATAAATAATAAATCATTTATTACAAAGAGCTAATGAATTAATTCACATTTACATATTCTCTGAGTTATTTAGTATGTTTGTTGATAATATTTATCCTTTTAAATAATACCATTCATTTTCTACTGTTAATTATATGTTCGCTTCTCCCGCCGTTGGAGACGAGGAGTATGAAGTGTTTGCTCAACAGTAAATGTAATTACATCCGTTGACCGTACATTTACAATTAATGTTGCACTTTTAGATTCAATCAATATTGTGATAACAGATAATAAATGCTGTTACGGTTGAAGGAATATATACAAGATAATTAATTTCTTGTGTTTGTGTATTATTCGACTATTATTGCAATAAAAATACTTTCCTTCAATTATTAATTATCGTGTTTAAAATTTAGTAAAATTATATTCTAATATTTTTTTAATCTGCAAGAAATTTTCATAATCATACTTTTGATAGGATCAAAGAGATTATACGAAATGCCAGATTTTTTTTTTTTATTATTATTATGTTTCGTTTTTCAATTAAACTTTCCTATTTTATATTTTTCCATCTAATCTATAGAAATGCATAAAACCATTTTATTTATTTATCATTAATATTGTCTTATAGAAAAAAATAAATTGAAAATTTTACGCATTCATGATTAAAATTTAAAGTATCTCTTATCGAAGATGAAATTAAATATCTTATACCGCATCGTATCTCATTTAAAGTCTTAATTTTAAATATTTTTCTTGAATTAACTATAATAGGAAACTAATTAATTAACAACAAATGAACCTGAAGTGTTCTCATAATTATGTAGAATAATGTTATTCATTAACTGTGATGTATAATATTTGATTAGGTTAATATTAATATATTGTGTCGTATTATAACTTGAATAATATATCATATAATAGTGTTTACATAGTTTGCTATTATTAAATAGGTTACGATTGATCTAAATATTTTATTAAAATGATATTTACCAAACTATAAGATAGAAATATTTAATGGAATGTAAGATTACTTTAATGATATGGAAATAGTTTTTAAAAATTACTAAATCGTTTTTTAATGGTGGATGTTCGATTAAAAACATAAATTTAAACCAATTTTTCTTTAACTGTCGTATTTAAAATAATTAATTAATTAATTAAATCATATAGATAAAACATCTGTAAAATTTTATAACTAATGCTGTTTCTTTGTTCTTTTGACTTTCATATATTTTATTAACTTTTCTAAAATTGTTATCAGATTAAATCTTTTTTTTTTTTTTCAAATTGAATAAGTTGATAAATGGACTTTCCAATGAGTTTTTACAAGCATTCAATTAGTATATGATGGATTGACTGAACAAACCATCAACTACACTCCAAGGAATATGTGAAATTCAAACTAAATTGCACAAATTATAATTAGAATTTCGTATAAGGCTACACAGAATGTAGTAATTGCGAAACGACAAGAATTTAATAATATGAATCGAAATGATTCTTTCTGTAATAAAGAACATATTTTAAATTCGGCAAAGCTTAATTTAATGTTAAAATTTAATAAAACTACACAAAACAAACTGATGGAAACATTTACCGAACCAAATATATCTAAGAATGTTTTCCAATGTATAATGTATTGAATTTTGCTTATATACCAGATAATTTTCAGGTTCTCATCTCATTAAACGTGGAAAGAGATACTCCGCCCAATTACGGGTTTAAATTGCAAAAGTAATTTGTTTGAAACGGTTTCTAATTCCATGAAAACAACTCATGAAAGATGGAATGTGGTCGAGTTATACGAGTTAAAATTATGTAAATTTATATCAAGCAAAATCTCCATTAATTCAAGACTAAAGTATAATTGAAACAGTTATAAATAATACAGTTATGTTAGTAAGAATATTTAATGACGTCTGCATTTTTAAATAGAAACAGATTCATTTTGAAAGTTTAAATCTTTATTTTTGTTAACAGTATAGCAAAATTAATCGTTCGTTTCTTCATGTAAGAGATTCGAATTTACTTTTAAACGATAAGAAAAATTACAAATGCAAAATTATTTTACAAAAATCTTTAAAAAATCGATAATACTCAGAAAATTCCGAAAAGTACTAGACTATTTGTATACTGTGTTTTTCTATTTATCGACATACCTAAGTGTAGAAAGAAATATCAATTTCGTGAAGGAAAAAGAATACTTAATGGTATATTAAAAATAAATGCAACAGTAAACAATTTATGGTGATGATAAAATACTATATTTAATAAGGATGAAAATATATATATTTAAAGAAGAAAATTATTCTTATTTAATACAATAGTTAGGTTTATATTTATTTATTTCGTTTTACATGTTAATATCGTATACCATAATGATTATTTTATCGAATATTGTAAGTACAGTACGAATTTATTTTTAAAATGCCAGCAATTAAAATAAATGAAAATTAATAAGAAATATAAGTTTCTATGAATACAAAAAAAAATTAGATCTATAAACTGTACACAGTACTATATTTTTATCATTATTAAACTTCATAAATGGAGATATTAAAAAAATTATATAGAATAAAAATAACGTATTTAATATAATGTAAATATGTTATTTCAAGATTTAGCAAATTTGTTTTTAACTATTTACTTAAGTTTAATGTTTATTTTATATACGAAAAAGCAAATATTTCTGTAGAAATATTTCTAATGAGACCATTAGAAAACAATATTTTTAAAAATAATAATCTATTTATTAGTTATTTAATAACATTTGCAAAATTCAATTTGATGCAGGAATATCTTATGCATTTCCATTCAAAATGTGAAACGAACCTAGATGATTTGCTATTATGTATATATATTCTATATCAATATCAAAAAAAGTAATAATAGGGTTTCCACTTTATGGATTTTCATACTATCTGCTTGTATTTTAAATGTTCTACTTTGAATAAAATATGAAACTTTATATACAAATATCTAAGAAGGATCCATCAAGTTTTATGATATGCATGTAATATTTAACAAGCAATAAAGTACTTCACATCAAACGTTAAATAATATTGCATTCCTTATTTATATAAAAATTTATTCCTTTAATAAAAAAATGATATAGAGCAATCTCTAGAAAAAAAAATATATATATAATGGATTTCTTTTAAATTTTTTAAGATATTCTATATTAAATTGAAAATTTGTTGAAATTTTATCTACTTACAAGAAAGAAAAAGCTTTTATTTTGGAGCAATATAGATTTTTACCATTTTTTTAACCGAATAAAAATTAATAATGTTGGATTTATTTTTTTAAAAAATATGATAACTTTAATAAATATTATTACAGAGTTACTGTTATTTTAATAAAAATTTAAATATAAAATTTTTTATTAAAGTAAATATAATTTAGATAATCTTTAATAGTATAACACAATGTATAGATCCAATACATCTTTTACTTTCATGTATACAGTTATTACGAGATAAAAGAGGTATTTTTCTTTTCTTTTTTCATAGAAGGATATTTCCTATCCTAGCAATAATATCACAAAGAACTATTCACATCAACTACATCGACGACTATATCGATTGTCAGCCTCTTGCTATTTTTTATTTCTCTAACTCTATTCTAGATAAGATTATAGAAAAAATCTTTTGAGTTTAGTGTCCTTAATTTCTTTATCATCAGAAACATTAGGTTTTTCTCTTTTTTTCCATTGTAATATTTGCAGTAAAATCTCATAAATTTTTAGGAAAACCTAACAGAGTTCCAAATAAATACATTACATCAATTAATACGAAAATAAAAATGATAATGCAATAATAGGGGTATAAAAACAATATAATTGTAATGGATGGCTTAATAATATAAATATGAATTTTTATTAGATATTTTATCATTGTTTCTAAGTTTTATAGCATTTCAAAGTTTTATTGTATTATTTTTTGCTCGGCTTCATCACTGTATTATTAGTTACCAGATAAATATTGTTATTATACGTATATATTGTTACAGTCTATAATATTTTAACTGCTGCAACAGTACATTCTTTTGTATGTTAGGAATTGCTTTTCATTTCTTAAATTTCTTTTTATAGAAACCATTCGCTATAATAGACAGAATTTCACGTTTTATCGAATAAAATTAATAATTTTTATTTTAATTAATAACAAACTTCATTAAAATAATTTCTTTGTGATAAAAATATCGATTTGTTAAGAATAGATACATATAATTTTTTCGTAAACATTATGTCGGATATAAAATGATAGGATTAAAGAATAATTTTCCTTTTCTTAATAACCGTAGAGAAATATTTATGTGTATTTTTAAATTAGATAATAAAACTGTGCTAGAATTAATTTTACTACTCAAAAATTACTAAAAAGTTACATTATATTCTAATTTATGTCAGGATAAAAAAACAAGATATTATTATCCATCTAAAAATCGATAATGCTGTATTTCAAAGATTTATAATAATTCGTTAAAATGATAAAAACCAAATGTTTGTTTTGAAAAACGTAAACATCTCAAATTACGTATTATTGAAAAATGATCATGTAAATACAGCTACTATGCATGCAGCAAAACAGTCACGACAGTGATTCCTTCTCCTATTATTGCATGAAAATGAAAAAAAAAAAAAAAAATTGTTAATTTTAATAATCTGATTGCAAAAAATGCACGTAAATTTCGAATATAGTAAAGAAATATAATCATCATCATCAACCATTATCAATCCACTGCAGGATGAAGTCTCTCAAAGATGGCGCCATGTTATTCATAGAATTTTTATTAATTCCAGTCAACCTTTCAAATAAAAAAATGTAAGATTACAGCGATATTAAATCGCATGTAACTGTGAAATGTTTGATACGCTATTGAATTTGATTTATTACAATTTAAAAATAGAAATTCTATTAGTATGGCTATTTTTAAATCGCAATTAATCAGCCATTATTTAATGATCGGGTGGTAATATGGCTTCCAACTCATTCATTGCATGATCTGCACACTGTTCCACATGGTGCAAGCGTGGTGCTTTAATCCACACTAAATCGGTCTCGGCATTAGCCATTTTCCTAAACAATAAAATAAAAAAATTAATAACAAACATTAAAAATATTCACAATTTTATTAACTAATATTAATATCAGGAACCAAGTACTAAAGTGATTAACTAAATCTGTATTTTCAAAAAAAATTATCTTTAATGTTTTTATTTATTTATTAAATTAATACTTTAAGTAATAAACAATTTTAAAGCACTTAAAAACTATACGCGGAACATTTAAAAGAGACATCAAGGATAAAAAGAATGCGTAAAAATAAGATACAATAAAGTGATATGATTATTCGGAGCTTTTGATAATCTCGTGTCCCTTTTCCCCTAGGGTTTCGGATAATCGATGATCTATTGCATAATATGAGCTTGAGCTATAAAGATCTATTTTCAGCTATCAATTTTCATAGCTTTCGCTTATCTGTGGTGGTAACATCTGTGTTGCTAAATCTATGATTTGTCTAGTTATCGAGTCCCGTTTTCTCGGTAACGATAAAAATCCCTTAGACATTTATTGAGCATACGCTTTTGAAGCAGCCGCTAGACATATAAATCTATATATAAATAATATTTTAAATATAATATGAACTATTGATTCTTCATAGTAATAAAAATAAAATGATTTACATTATATGCGCATAGTTTCGTGGTATTTATCATATCGATTATGATTTATTCTTTCATTTTGATGCGATAATTTTACTATTACTTTTTATATTAAGGATATTCTGCGTGAAATGGTGCAGCATTATTTCCATCTTTAAAATAAATATCGAGTGTGAAAAATGCATGGGATTAAATGTCAAAATTTACTTTTTAAATAATATAATATAAAAAAAAAAATTCATAAACATACGCTTCAGTATTTTTGATCAGTATTTGATAGGGATCTATAGCAGAAAAACAGAGTTAATAAATTTAAATTTGAATAATTTATTAACGAATTAACAACCTGAATTTTTATTAGCAAATTTAAAAAAAAAAAATAAAAAATATTTTTTGAGACTGAATTAATCGTATGATTTAATCTGACATATTATATAATATTAAAAACAATTTAAAGGATGATAAATTTCTTAATTTAGAAATAAATTGAAAAAAAAAACTTCAAAAAATTATATAAAATAATTAGATTACTGAATTAATTAAATTTTATCTCATATTGGGATATCGATCGGCCTACACAGTCTGCCTATTAGAATAATAAATTTTAAACAATTAAAACTATTTAAATAAATCATTAAAATAGTACAATAGAAAATAAATAATTCATTTGGAAACAGAACGGATTTTTATTGTAATGAATTATACGTGACATTGCTTTTGTAATGGATAATTCTTTTTTTACTGTTTCGAATCAAATATTTATAATAATAATAAAAAACTTATTAAGATCGATATAATTTTTCAATTGAAAATATATTAAAATTAACAATTGAACGACCACGAGAGTTTGATGAATTGTTATGACAAATATCCTGTCACCCAAAACAAATTGATCTGTATTTTGATATACTGTACTGTATACTGAAAGATATAAGAAGACAAACTCTGTACCTAACTTGAAAAATGAACATTATTTAAATAGTCTTGTCCTCAAAGGAGCGAGAATAGTTCATAGAGTGCTTACGTTCATCATTAATCAAAAGCAAAAATAAAAAGAAAAGTGGTAGTACATATCAACCAAACACGTCAAATTGTAAAATTAGAATGTAATATTAAGAATAAAATGCTAAAAATATTTTATCATTTATTTTATTCTCTTCTGGAAAACATCGATATTTGAGTCGTTTTTTTTGTCTTTAAAAAATATATTTTCAGTATAATACAGTCATTTTTTGATCTAAATAAAAACACCAAACATAACTTTAAATTAAAAAGCAATAATAATTATAATAATTCGACAGATAAATTTAATTAATTTAATTTTTATTTTATGGAATAGTCGAATTGACTATTTTCTTTAATGTTAATCGCATTAATGAGATAATTTCCAGAACATGACGTCAATAGGATCGGAACTGTACAATATGGATCTCATTATCGTTAGAAGTTGATAATAGGATATTATTTAATACAAAAAAAAATAATTTCGAGAGCAATTTTTTAAATTGAATTAGAATTACTTAAAATTATAATCATAGTTGATCATCAAATAGTTAATGCAAAAAAATTAAAAAAAAATTTGCTTAGAATACCTTAATAATTACTTTAAACAAAAATAAGTTCAATTAATTAACGAAACTTATTATCTCAGTCTGCATCGCTGATCAATAGAAAGTGAAAAAATTGAAGATAATTTTAATAAATTGCTTATTTGACTAAATCGATGTTATCTTAATGATTTAATAATTATTTTAATATCGGAAAAAGATAAGTCTATATAAAATAAACGAATTACTGACGTATTATTAATATTAAAAGAATGAAGGAGAGATAATATCATTGTAGCCTTCATATTTTGAAAGTTTACAATTGGTTTGATGTCAGAAGAATTTAGAAACATAATAGTTTGTCGTGTGGTTGACACCATCCTAACTTAATAAAGCACTGTAGGGAATGGTCTGTGTTTAGAGAAGATAAATAGCTTGTCGCCTCTTGTCATATTATTGAACGTTTACTATAAAGTGAAAATGAGTGTTATAGATTGTTCAGGAAATCTAAAATATGGTACAAAGACAAGATATAGACAACGTTAGTAATTAAATGCTTAAAATTTATGTGTACCTTATGGCAAATTGCATAGTCCAACTACATCCTACTTAGGTGATTTGTGAGAGCAACTGTTTTACCTGTTCTATTTTTACTACATTAATAAGTAGAATGATATGTGTATGTTTTATATAGTCTATGTCACTTCAAATAATGTAAATATATTTTTCTATTAATAGTATCTTCTAATGTCGTCCTATGTATTTAATGTAAAAAAATATTGTTTTTATCGATATTTAACTAGAATTAAGAATTCCTTTTAAAAGGAATGTTAAATCTCTTAAAATAGAAGCTTTATTAATGCATAAAAACAACATAACAATATTCAATATTTCGAATTTATTGATTTTTCAATATACTATACATCAAATCTATTTTTAAATATTATATTGCATTACAGTTCTAAAGCTAAGATAACCATATTAATGTGTTCTAGGATACTGAATGCATATTATTTAATCTATTGTTAAAAATATTTTAAAAATACTTTTTGTTTCATTACTGAATTTTTCTTATATAATTATTGATTGTAATATAAAATTCATTAATATGCTTTTTATTATAAGAAAAAAAAACCTAAGAAAACGAAATCATAAAGTATTCATCGATGATGTGTTTAGCTTGTATTAACTTTCAGAAAATCAGAAAATTAAGAGAATACTAAACGAAAATTTTATAATGATATCATAGGCGATTAATGAATTATTCTATTACTACGTCGATGTTTATTATAATACAAAAGGATGTTGTTTCGTCTTAAGTTATGGTGACGTCATTTATTATATTTATTACGTAAATATTGTGAATTCTTAAATTATTTTTGATGTCAGAGATTATTTGTTTTAATATTATTAATACGTAATTGATTATCGTGACGTCTTAAATGTAGTAGAGATAATATGGCGGACAAAAACATAAATGTGATTATTTATTATCTCACTTTGATCTTCTCGAATAACAACCAAAAGTTTTTTGATATGTTATATACTTATATCTAAGCAGATATTTTATTTTATTAATATAATAAATCATAATAAAACAAAAGTTTGATAATATAATAACTTGTATTTATTCTGAACTTAAATTATTATAAGCTTATGAATTTTTAACACGTCAAATTTTTATAATAATAATAATAAAGATATCAATTATTCCTATGCGTTTATATTTTACATTTCTAAATGTTGCTATTAATTTTCGAAATAACAAATAATCCAAAATCAATAAAAATTCATTTTTTTTTTCCCTTGCCTGAAATATATACGTAAAAATAATTTCTCTAAAAAAAATAACATCTTTTTTTAGTAGAAATTTTATTGAGAAAAATTTTATGAAGATATTAATATTTAATTTAATTTAATTTTGATGGATTATACAGTTTTTTTAATTATAAATTTGTTTAAATAATGAAATATTTAAGAAAGTTGAATTAATCTGTAATGATGATGTTAATATATTTATTTTTAAAAATTTAACGAAGTTTTCAAATTTTAAACTTTTATGACTGCGTTAAAATTTAATAAATTTTAACACCGTCATAAATTTATTTAAAAAAAAAACATTAAAATTTAATTAATAAAATATATTTTAAGTACATAATTTATCTTTATAACTATAGGCTTTTTTTATTATTAAGAGTATGTAGATAAATCCTAATAAGTAATTTCTACTTAATAAAAAAATCATCTGAATCACCTGCTCCAGATTATCAGACACATAATTGCTTGCAAAGTATAAACGCAAGAAACGAATTACTAAAAAGATATTTCTCTCATAAAAATTTGATCTTTGAAAATGTAATTTCTTTCTTTCTCTCTCTTACTTTTTCTAACTTACAGCGCGAGTTATTGTCTGAATAAGAGCTTTTTTTTATGTAAGAAAGACAGGCTATTACTTATTCCTTATACAGAAATCTAATTAAGGAGATTCTAAACAGAATACTTGAGTTTAAAATTACTTCAGGATTCGAAAAACAATTTATATTTTGTTTCATTTATTTAATAGAAGCAATAATGATACTGAAACATTAAAGAAAGTCTTTCTTTTTTCCCCCTTGTTTTTTTTAAGAAAATATATTTAATCGAAAGGAATAAAGTTTACATCTTTCCAGTTAAATAAATAATAATGATTTTCATTCGTCGAAAAAAAATTTTTTTTGAAGATTGGGTGGAACGAAATTATATTTTAAAGATTCCCTTTCAAAAATTGGATAGAGAAAATTGTTGAAGGAAGACTTCGTATATTGAAATTATGAATTAAAAAAAAAAAAAAGAGAGAGAGAGAAACCTTTATGCAAATTAGACAGAATAATAAAGAAAAATAATCTATTGAAATTACTGGGAAAAGAATTATTCATAAATATATCTTATAAAAAATTTAAAAATTCAGAATTACATAAAATTATTCTTTAAATATTAAAAAAAATAATTATGAAGTTATCTTTAAAATTTTTTAATGTAATTTTATAAAAATTACCTAAATTTGTCAAAATATCTATAGTATAAAAAATTTATTGATAACAATACATTACCTACAACACATAATAATACAATGCATGAAGTTTTATTTATAATATCAAATATAGAATATGAGATAGTTATTTATAGATCTTCTTACATAAAATAAATCTGCTAGTATAAAATTAAAAGTATCTTATTTAAAAGAAAAGATATATAACGATAAATAATAATAATAATAAAGATAGTAATTCATAATGCAATGCAGGTGATAAATTGTAATACATTAAAATAATAATAACTGATAATTCGTCAGTAGACGAGATAATTTTCTCCTATCTTAAATTTATTAACTCAATCGACATTAAATCTAAGGTAAGAAATAACTATTTTCATTAAGAGTTTATAATATTAAAAATATTTAGTAATAATAGAACTAATCATGGAGATGCAAACATAGATAAGAAAATAATAAAGATTTGTAAAATAAATGGTTCTTGGAGATCTAATCAATAGAGATTTTTCTGATAAAATATGTCTTATAAAAAGCAATTTTTTTAGATTTATCAGTTCTTTAACATAAAATGCATAATGTTAAAATTTTACCTACAAACGCATATTATATCTAAGAAAAACATCTATTAGAGAACAATAGGATAAAACAGTTATATATATATTTTCTATATTTTTATTATATTAAGTTAAAATTGACATTCTATTTATTTTCTTCCGTTATCAATGCTATAAAGGTATATATACTCTTGAAATTAGAAGAGAATCAAATCTGAGTTTTGACGCCATCTGTAAAATTTCTCGTTTTCATGTCTTACTCTGACCTTGATTCTGACATGTGTGCTGTTGCTAAGATACCATACACCAGACAATCGATAACTCGACTGGGAAAAGAGAGGGAAGTTGATGGTGAGTCGAACACTTACTTAGTCTATGATCACTATACCAGGAGAAAGTAATGGAAGAAGTATGGGATATATCAAATGTCGTAATAAATAACAAGACTTTCTTTAGTGAAAAACTATGAAAGCCGTTTCTATATATATATATTGTGGAATGAGAAATGACAATGTTTTTATTCACCGATATGTCATTGTCTTATGTAATAAATATGACACGCTATTTATATCGAATCTAAGTTGTAAAGTTGCTCTTTGGTTTTATAATTACATCAAATTTTTATTGTTATATCTACATTGTTTATAACAGATAAAAGTTTATAGAAAAAACAGCATTAGTCAGATATAAGACATTTGGGAATTTCTTTATAAGATGGAATATATAAATATATGAAATTCGAATTGAAAAATAAAACATAGAAATGTATTGTTTAATGCATGATTTGAAAATGAATTTTAAAAAATCAAATAAAAATACAGTAATGTAAAAAAATAAAAAATTATTAAATTAAAAAAATATATATATAAAATTGCTGATTTGAATTTATTTAGAAATAGTAATGCTAAAAATAAATAACGAATAAGTAAAATTTCGAATTTAAGAGAATTTGGAAAGTTTTTTTTTGATTGAAATTTTATGGGTGGAAAATCAGATCATATCGTTTAAGTACTTCTAATCGAATTTAGATTGGGAAAACTTTAACTATGAAAAATCGACAAGAGACTTGTTATACATAATACAAGAAAATCAAACTATCTTATGTTAAAAATTTAATTAATTATTATGACAATTCGAAGCTGAATCTTTATATTAATGTTATGGAGATTAATCTTTGTTATAAGCAATAAAGGATTAAAACAGAAAAAAATAATAATAATTTATTTGTGACAGGAAGATAAATTATAATCACGAATATAAATTAACTTCAAGACGAGAAATCTGTACAGAAAATTGCCTCAGAAGTCATTAAACCGTGACAATGTGATGAGAAAGACTGAATCTTCTTTAGGATGGACAAGTAATTTATTTAAAGAGGACAACACTTCTACTTAAATAATATCTTGTTTGTTGATTTTTAAAAAATGTCGAATATCTTATAACAATTGTTTATTTTTTAATACGGGGTAATTTTCTAACATGACATTGAAAACTAATATAAACCGGTTTTCATTTTTTTTTCTTTAACTCCCAATTGAGATTAAGGCTGAAGGTAATAAATCAAAAGAAGAAACTTTAACGTGCGGTTTCTGTCCGTAAATTTGATACAGTTTTCGTCTCTTGGGACAAACGAAAAGACTTATTGTGTTCTAAGGATTACTTTGAACGTCAATAAATCCATTTCTTTCTTTTCTTCTTAACCATTTTTTCAATGGTATCTTACTAAATGGAATTTAAACAAGGAGATATTACCTAAGAGTATTATTCCACCTGAATAAAACAATATTATTTTTTAAAATTTTATACGAAATTAATTATTTACTATTTTTCAGTTAACTTGCATAAAATATATAAAATGTATTTATTATAAAATTCATAAAGCCAAACATAATTTACACGAATTATTAATTAATTTTATTAATTCATACGGATAACGTAAATAATTTATATTTGCAAAAAGGCAATATTTGAAATTTTTCGTAAGTTCTTATTCTTTAAAAAAAAAAACCGTATTCAAAGAAAGGAATGCTGTAAATTTACTATAAATTTTAAATATTTGAGATTAAAATGTGATAAAATTTATTAACCTTCTCAGCTTTTCTGAAAACCAGTTTCTACCTGTTCTCTATGTTATTTGTTTTGTGCTTTTCTATAACTTGTTTGCTAAAGATATATCAAAACATTAATCTAAAATTAAATCTTATTATGTTAAAAGTATAAAATAATATTTTTTTGTTAAAATATAATTAATGTGGAATTTAAAATACTTTAAAAAATAAGAATTTCTATTAATTTAATAAAATAAATTATGCCACCAATGTTGCGAGGACAAATATTTTGTTCTATTTATAAAAACAATGATTCCTGGTAAGGAATGACATTAAGAAATTTTTGATGTAATTTATATAAATAAACAATCGTATGTAAAGCAATAAAATTCCACCAACTTCAAATATTATAATGAAATCATTTATAAAAGGTTGGCTTTATAACTTATTAATTTTATAACTTTTTAAATGAGAATATTTGGCTCGAGTCCTGTTTATTGCACAATATGAGTGCATGAGTCATAATTAATGTCAAAATCGATTAAGTTAAATATTTAGATTCGGTTAAAAAATAAAGTACTAAGTGCATATTTTATCATATTTTTTGAACTATGACAAAAAAAGAGTTATTTTAAAAAAATAAAAAAAAACAATCCTGGAAGATAATGGAAAGAATAGAATAGATTTATTGAACCGTAATTAAAAGTCCTTATAAATAATCATAACAAAAGTACGAAGTCTAAGTCAAGCAATGTGTAACGTGACGTTTATCACTTATTTTGTCTTTGTTAGTTCCGAATTATAAGAATTTGACCTTATTTAATTTTTATCTACTTAATTAAACATTTACTCATGTCTTCTGTCTGGGTTGCATTAAACAAACAGTGACGTTTAAAAAAATTGTCAAGTTTTACGTCTTTTAATTTCTTAACTTTTTAGGCTCGATCATTTTGATTTCTTGTATAAATTAAATTATAATTAATATTTTACAAAATTAATTTAATATCTCAAAATTATTAAATCGAAAGATGCGGGGATGAAAAATTTTAATTATTTACAAATTTAGCGGATCAAAATACTGTTAATAATTTTAATAATATTTTATGACATCTTTTAATAATTATAAAGAAGAAAATACTTCGATATTACAGGAAATTAAAGATTTATTAAACAAAATTAAACTATTATAGGTCCTATAAATATAAATTGTATGACGCAATATAGCTGCATATTTAAATTAAATTTTAAAATTAATCTTTAAAAGAATTATATTTAATAGAACCGAATTTAAATATAATAAATTATAATATTTAAATTCATTACTGAGAAATATAATTGGTTTAAGTATTAACTTTAATTCGATAAGTTTATTATGTGGTAGGGAAGTAAATAAAGAAAATATGAAATTTATATTTTAACAATTAATAAAAGCGTATAATTAAGCATTAGTTTAATAATAAAAATTAATAAATTAAAGAAGAATATATTAATAATTAATTTAGTATCATTATCCTGCCCAAATAACGGTATCAACATTAAAAAATGCAAATGGTAAGTCAAACAAATTATTGTTAAAAATAAAAGTGAATATTCCATAATGCGAGTGTGAGTTTACGTTCGATAAGCAATGAAAGAAACGATCATAGTGTAGATTTATAAATACAAATATAATACAAAGTTAATTTATTGTCATTGATTGGAGAAAATAGTCTCCGAAAGCTAAGAATTTCTTTAGGTGCAATGAATCATTCCTTTCGAAGAAAAGAAAATTTTATAAGATGATGTAAATAGAGCCTTTATTAACCTAAGATTACATGGCAGTTGAACAAATAATGAAAATATAATTAGGATTAGAGATAGATTTAGTGACATACTGACGCCTATCACTGCTCCTGAAGCGTAGGCGTCTTTATATGTCATATCGTAGGCGTTATACTCTTAATTATATTTTCAGATTTTCTAGCTGTAATGCAATTTAATATTTAATTAAAAAAGAGATCATCTTACATTGATATTTTTTCTTGGAATTCTCATTGTCGTATCGTTTAAATTTGAATCTTCAATTTTTAGAATGTTCCGAAAAAATTGACTCTTATCTACAACGCATTTATATGCTTATGAAGACGCTTCCATCTATATTTAATGTACGAAAGCTTACAATTTTAAAAATTAATCGTGTAATAAAATTCTGCACACGGCATTGATGCATCAAAAATAAATAAATAAACACACAATAAAGCAAAAAGATTAAAATAAACCTTTTAATACATTTATTACGAAAGCAAAGATTTAATATATTTAATGTAAACTTATATATATCTTAAAATTATACTTTATATACCTGCTTTATATATATTTTATATTAGATTTAAACATTTAAATTTTTAACTTTTACCAGAGACAGTATAAAAAAAAAGAAGTTTTTAAAGGGAAAAAATATACTATACGAAGTCTGTTTTATTTTAAAACTATTAAAAGATAAAAATTTCATTAATAAGACAATTTAATAAAACAATATAAAATAAAAACTGTATCATTTTTATAGATGTGATCTCTTTGCCAAAGTCCTAAGTTTCCTCCCATGTGACCAACTACACCTGACACGATCGTAGTAACTATATCGATCGCACATTTTATGGAGTCGGTGTCTCTGAATATTCTTTTTCTACCTAACCACATTTCTAAATTCGTTAAATATATTTAAATAGAACAGTTTGCATGAATTATTAATCAATTTAATAAAAGTCTATGCATTTACATTGGTTTGATTTATAGTAAAAATTTACTATATTACGGAAATGTCATTGTGTTACATTGACTGGACAAAAAGATATAAAAGTTTATTTTATGCATTAATAAAATAAATTGAATCTGATTCGTGGGCGGAGTAACGTCGATATAAGCTTATTATATTTTTATTAAATTATTATTATTCAAATAAATTTAGTAACTTTGATGTCTAATCTTTAGATTTAAATTTTTAATTTAATTTCGAAAATGTTTTTAAAATATTTTTTAACCTTTTAGGTTTATCGGAATTAAAGAAAAATATTACTTACAAGTTAGACGAAGACGAGTACTGTTGGCAAGAATTTTTACAGAGTATAATATAATAAATTCGTTTAACTGAAAGAAAAACCTAGAAAGAATTCAGAAGCGATAAAAAAATTCAATTTTTTTCGATATCATTAATAGAAATGTTGGCAGACTGTTTTGTACTCATTGATGGAACTAATTTAGAATTAAAATCCAATATAGTAGATTATTAAGATATATAAAATATGTTAATATTTGAATATTTCGAAAATCTTTGACAGTGACCAATATTTCAATTTTAGATTTTTTATATGAACTACATTATTTAAAGGTCGCATTAATCTTATTAATGTGACTGTTAAATAACTTCAACTAATTGTATATCTTTTTAAAAAGAGACATCGAGTCTTTCTTCAGAAAGTTATATGTTCAATACAAGTACAATATGTGATATATATGTGAAGTATGATTAAATATATTTGTTATATATATGTTAAATATGTGAATATTTGTACATTATATATGTGTGCCAAAGACAAAATCTGTAGATAATTATGTGAATATCTTGATTTCGAATCTTATAGCTTAGTTCATTAAAAATTTACAAGACACTTCAGCTGCAGTTTTAACCAAGAGTATTTAAACTTGGTCGGTCGAACATGGCGGCACAGAACAGTTATGGCTTTCCACCTGAAGAACCGAAATCGATTCTCGAATTTCTTTCTTCGGGAATTTTTCGGAGGACTCCGTATCCTGTCCATTGATATCCATCCTGTTTGATCCATCTTGATTATGACATTCTTAGCTATTTGAATGGACCATCGCTTGATATCAATAAATTGGAAAAAACGATCTTTTAAAATATTTAATTTACTATTTTGTCACGTTAAAAAAATCATATTCAAGTTTTAACAATAAAACGTTCATTATATTACGAGTTTGATTTACTATCCATTATAAAAAATGATAGACATTCCACCCTTATGAATGATAAAATCTAAAGATTTAGTTCCGAGTTAAAAGTTTTATATGCAATCGTATGCAAAGTACAAATTACAAATGAAAACTTTATTTAAATCGATGTTTAATAGGGTAATTACTAAAGCAAAATTAAATCACAGTTAAAATTACTGTACCTATACGCTGATATAATTCGGTTCATGCATCACCGTTTTACTTTAATTTAAAACAGATTTATTTTTATTGACAGATTTATTTTCTACTTTTAACGCTTTCAGAATTCGGCCATTCAGAAAATTGCGTATAGATTTTCGTGATTTTTATAGATACTTATCATCCATGAAAACTTATTCACTCTATATAATTACCGTTTGATTATCAAATTAGACACACGAAATCATTATAAATTTCATTAAACTTTAATTTATTAAATCATACAGAATATAAATAACTAATTTGTATATTTTGTGTTTTGAAAATTAAAAAAAAAAAAGAGAAAATAATGTTATTTTACATGGATTGGACTGATTTATTTTCTTTACTTTTAATTTAATTCTCGGCTTGCCACCAAATTATACTTTACAAAGAAACTAAAAAGAATATATATATATATATACAGGAATACAGGAGTATAAATAAATTTTCAAACATTCTTTTAGTAAAAATAATATTCTTAAAGAAGCTGATTAAGTTAACAATTTAATATTTTTCAGGAAATTGCATTTGGAATGAAAACAATTGCATCAAAGACTTTTCGGATATTTTTACAAAAATATAATTTATCTATTCAATTGAAAAGAATAAAAAGAAATTATTTACTTGGCCGTATAATTAGATTCATTGCAAAACAAATTACTTTATCGTACTTAAGAAGTTTATTTTATGCTTTAAGGAACTTCAGAAATATTCGATAATTTTATTTGTTAGATTCATTTAATAAATGAAAACTAAATTAAATATAATTTATTTTTATAGAAATTATCTTTCACAACAATTAATTAAATTATGTAATTAACGATTGTCCTAATTCGTTTTTTTTTAACGTTATTCATTTTATTTCTGTAATTAATAATAAACCATACTCTAAATTTTCTTACTGTTTAAATGAGAATTAAAAATTAAATAAATTCACGCGATAACGACTATTATAAAACAAATAAATTTAAAAATATAAATTAGTCATTCCAACAACTTCGAGTTAAGTGAGTTTTAGCATTCGTGTACAAATGAATACGAAGTGCATTTATGGATTTATCTGATGTACTATCATTCATCCTTCAAAAATACACAGTAATTTTTAAACTTAATCAACTCTTTAAGGCTAGGATAATTTAATTTCCACATGATATGTATTAATGTTATTTTATCGTAATTTAACGGTATCTGATATTAATATCAATATATATATATAGCTATTCACAGTTATTATTACAAAAGAATAATAATCAAACAATTTCAAATATCTAAAATTTACTTCATTCATTATCCATACGAAGGACTCTAATCAAAAAAAAAAAAAAACTTTAAATCATTTAACTCGATGTTCTTGGTTACTTTAATTATTCTATAAAAAATTTACTAATTTGGATTACGCAGCTTTTTATTACGAAAGAGAAATTATATTTTATTTTTATTTACAGATTGAAAGACTTCAAATGTTTACTGGATTTGAAATGGCAGATTCAATCTATATTCTATAATCTTAAAACAAATATTTAGTTTTTATCAAGAAACTACACAATCCTATAAATTCGATTTTACTACAATGACTCCATCTCGTGAAGGATTTATTTAAAAAATAATAGCGATACAAATAACAATTGGTATCTGGTTACCGCACCCATTTTGACAAGATGTAATTACTGTCAGCATTCTCCTATCGTCGAATCTAGTTTGATATTATTGCCGGTATATTAATTTATATAACATTTCAAAGACGAATGATATGTAACTTTTAATTCTTTGGTGATATACATTTATCTTCAATAACATTCGTACTTCGAGTGGTATTTCCTTAAGAATTCAACTTCTCCAATTATTTTAACTATAAAACTCTGTGAGGTAGCGTAGCCTCTATAGTTTACTTATTAGATTCCGATCAAAAATCTATATAATAATTCCTAAGGCGCAAACGCTATGTTTTTCTTCAGCTATATATATAAATTTAGATACTTTTATGTATTTGACCTGATTCGACTATTTTCCAAGAGATAAAAGCTCATCTAAACTCTGGTGAGTTCTGCTAAAGTATATACAAAATTACTAATTTCCCTCTTTAACTCTTATGAGATATATAATCTCATTGCCAATATTTTCTTATCAACTTAAATGTTTTTCTCCAATATGTAATATCAATTTAACTTTTCTTGCCTCGATATAACGTAGCCATTTTTATTTTTAATTCACCTTCCTAGAGATTTCAATAGTTATTTAATAAAAATTTATAGTAGAATCTGTTATTAGTATAATATAGTATATTAAATTTAAAGAAGGAAAATAATTCTTTCAGAATATCATCAGATTAACATAAAAAATCACCATAAAGTTTTCAATTTAGGAAGAGAGATCTTTGAAGTTCATTATCATTATTTACCAAACAAAACAACTATTAGAATAAATTAATGTAAACATAACATTGTATTTGATGTCAACTAAATAAAGTGTATCTTAATGTTATTCTAGTGCTTATAAAGTGTATCTTAATGTTATTCTATGCGATGAAAGTTAAAATCATTCTCTAAATAAAATATTTAGATGAATAAATAATTTTCAAATAAAATAACGGAAATTAAAAATATATATAAAAGAAAGATACATCATTAAGTTTGTACGCTCATGTTTTTTTTTTTTTTTCTCTTCTTGTTTGACTTTATATTGTTAATAATTCTTTAGTCAGCTTCATACAAATTTATATAAATACAAATAATAATTCTTAATAAAATTTTATTCTAATGGTAAAAAATTTTTACGTTATTTACCTATTTGAAAAACATACCTCGAATCACGGAAAATCGAATTCTGAATCTTCAGAAAATTGTTTCATCAACAATCTTAATAAATTATTTGAAATTAAACAGATTCTTTTTCAAGATGGTGGACGATTGAACGTGTTAAATTAATTTAGCTTTTATAATTTTAGGTAGACAGCAAAACTTCACCAATCCGTCGCCATTTTAATTCGTTTTGAAACAAGATGGCGACATATATGGTGTAGATTTCTTGGAATTAAATTGAAATTCTTGACTAGTTTGTTTTTCTAAATAATGAATTTATTGTAAGCCATACAAATAGAAGTCGGCCATTCTTTATAAAATTATTATAAGGAAACTTTATTAAGAAACGAATTCACATTTTAGATTATTTTATAGTAATATATATTTTTAACAACAATAAAGTGGATAAAAACGCAATATTATGTGATAAGAACGGCGAAACGTTTATTTTCTAGAGTCGTCAGACAGACGTCGGGAGAAAACTCCAGACACATTGGAATATTATAATGCCATCTTTTTTTATATAGATGGCATATTATAATATTCCATAAACTAAAAGAATTTGGATGAAAAAATTCAAATTTTGAAGAATTTTTTTCTGCGTGAACACTTAGCCTATATAAGAATTTTTTTTTTTTAATCATATTTTAAAAGTTATGATTTTATAAAAACAATTGGTAAAAAGTTTTATTTGTTAAATCAACAACTCGTAATGTAAAAATAAAAAAATATTTTATGAAAAATTTCATTAAAATAATATTATTAGTTCTAAAATTCTCTTAAAGAAAACTTTAGAAGCTTGTAAAAGTTTTCTTTACAACAGATAATAAAAGTCATAATAAAACTGTGCAATAAATTGATAGATATGCTTGAAGTCAAATAAAAGAAAGGAAAAAAAAAAGCCAAATATTTTGAAGTTATTAAAGTTCGGGCATCATTTCCACTTTTATATAAATCGATAAAGTTTTTATTTGATTAAATTCTTTCGGATCGTTTTACACAGTTTTTAAGTAAATTATAGAGTAACCTAAATTAATAAACCTAAATTAAACGTAGCAACTTCGTATCTAATTTTAGAAAACATCGTAAAATTAACTAAATTTTGAGAATGTTACCACGTTCGTTTATTATTGTTGAATAATAATATGCGCCTGGAATTTTTTTACATTTCAATTACCTCACAAAATTAGTCTTTGTCGTGCATAAACAAGATATCTGTATTTTAATCTCGTTTTTTGACCTTGTAAGTCACATGAATTGCCCCAACTTGAATTTTTTTCCTCTTTCTTACTGGTTATGACCAGATTTAACCGCCCTTTTTCCCTCATATATTTTAGATAGCTCGAGTACTTTTAGATATCAAATATACTTAGTTTTCGGTATCTCAAAAATTGAACTTTTCTATTTTTAGTTATCTCGTACCTTTGAATTTATGAACATGCACTATTTAATCATTTTTAATCCGAGTTTGCATTTCTTATTGAATTTTTTGCATTTGTTGACAAGAACTTCTGCCTGCCAACTTTCCAACAAAATATGAAAATAACTCGGGGAAAAAAAATGTAAGATGAATATTTTTAGTCAAGGTAACTTAAAAATTAGCAATAAATTTAAGTTTCGAAAACTATCTTATAACCGCCTCAAAAATAAAATGTTGCTGTTCAAAATTTGCTTAATGTATCGAAAGTAAAGGCAAAATAATAATCAGTTTTCTTCAAAAAATTTAAAATTTGTGCATAATTACATCTATTTTTTTGGCATACGCTTAAGATTTTAAAAATGATAATTTTAGTGATTTTTAAATTTATTTAATATTGTTTAATCAACAATAAAGTGAAATGAGCTGGAGATTTTGATTCAAAACAAGGTCTTAAATGATTATTATGGATACCAAATGTTTGTGTATAATGCAGATAACGTAGCTAAGTGACGTAAATTTATATTTGATTGTGTAGATAATATAGAATGTATTGTTAATTTTGCATTGATATGTAACATATTTGCAGTTATTATTATCATAATTAAAAGTAAAGTATCGATAGATATATTAATTTATACATTATTATTATTTCCAGATTTAAAAAAAAAGTAACAAAAATTTGCTTCTCTGTGATATAGTTTATGAATGTGAAAATGTGACTAAATCAGTTTTCCGGTGTTACATTTTATCATGCGTGATTAAAATTTTAATTAAATATTTCTGTAGGAATTGATTTTTAATGTTTTATTATAAAAACAAGCGCTAATGTACCTTACAGCAGAATAGAATTTGATTTATCAATTATAATCATAAAATTCTGTTTCTGTAAGAATTGAAAGTTCAGTTATGTAAAATTGAAAAATGCTAAACGAAAAAAGATGTGTGCATCGAATAAATAGACTATAAAATGAAGTATAAACTTATTATCATCTCTAAATATGTTAGTGCTTATTTTAACATTCGATTCATGGAGAAGTATTAAAACAATTTCATTAGTAACTTTAATAAAATAAAATTAAAATAGTATCTATGATGGTAATTTTCTTATTATTTCTTTCGGATGAAAAACTAAAATTGTAATTTTTAAAAAATTAATTTTACTTTAAAATAATGCATTTAATCACATAAAAAAACAAGAATTATTAAAGAACAGTTTTACGTCTAATTATTTTAAGCGTTATTAAAAAAAAAAAAAACTGTTTAATTTACTGATGCAAGATAATGATATAATAATAACTAGTCTAACAAACTATTGTTACGCTCGAAAAATTTTTATAACTGTAAATCAGAAAAGATTGAAGAATAAGTTTAAAAAATGAGTAGAATTTGCTTTTAACCAACTGTAAAATAAAGTCAAATCCTATTTGCATATTTATACTTGAATAACTATCACTCCCTACTTCAGTTTGATTGACAAACCAATTTTTTCAACCATGAATTTTCTATACAACTATCGATCTTAGAGAAAAATTCTTGGAAAACTATCTGGCAAATGCATTTTCCGTATTTTCAATTGATTTTTACATAAATGCAAATTTTTCAATGTTGTATGTATTTGGATTTTACTATTTATTTTATTTTCTTCTATATAAAAAAAAAACTTTCTGAGAAACAAAAAGATGCCAATTCTGATTCCAATCAATTCTTTCACGGAAAAAGCATTGAAGAGTTCACTGTTCCTGTTTCAGAGTATATACTGCATATCCATTATCTACACATTTAATGAGATCATTTTTTTCCCCTTGAGATGCATATTCGGAAATTGTTATTTCTTTTTCGTAATCTATGATTAGATATTATTAAAAGCAGACTTTCTTTCTTAAAAGCACGAATTTGTTTTTTTTTATAAGTAAATTCTCATACTAATGATGAAGACAATAGTGTGGAATTCTACTGAATGTTATCAGCTGATAAATATTTGTTCAATGGCGCCTGGTGGGGATGAAGGATAAAATTTGGCCTTGTAATAGGTAGAAATGTAAATAATGTGAAGTTTAAAGATCATATTTTAAATTTTCCTTTAATTAATATCAAAGTAAGTAAATATTTCGAGATAAAAAATGGTTTTTAGTTGAATTCTAAAAAAGTTTATACATAAAAAAATAATATTTAATTATCATTTTCTTTGAAGATTTATATTTATATATTTGCCTTCTAAATTAGTATTTTAATCTCTTAAATCTTTTTTTTTTTAATTATAGAATTAAGTTGTTTTTAATTTCATCATAAAGATATTTTAATCGTTAATGATTAGTAATTTGAATAATTTTTTTTTAAATTTAATATTTATACATTTTAATAGTAATAACTTTTAAAAGAATTTACATTTGCACTTTTTCTATTTCTATAAATTAATTCGTTTATGTGCACAACGGTTTATTACAAAAAGGTCAGACTTATGTCATCATATATATAGAAAGAAAAAACAAAAATATAACAGTTGAAACAAATAATGTGAATGCTGCTGAGCCAACATTATCCTGGATGACTGTTATGGAGTGTTCATCAATGAAAACAGTTCTCTTTGATCTAGCAAAACACATTTAAAGTTTCCAAACAATAAAAAGAACTGCTGGATAAATAAAAATAAATCTTATAAGGTAAACAATCTGAGAAAGTAATAAAAGATTTTTTTTTAAATATGAAATTATAATATCTCATTAGATAAATTTAAAACTGTGACAAAAGTTTTTTATATGCGTATGCAAAATTTATTTATATAGATAGAATATATTGAATTAAATAGTTGGCAACCAGCTACTATTCTATAACTAGTTCGAACTTTTCTTGTTATATAATTTTTAAAGCGTTATTTTTATCTTTTAATTGTAAGTGGAATATCTAGATAAGAATTAGTCACTCCCATTTAAAAATATACTTAAACCTATTCTTTTTAATGCGAAATTTTTAATAAATAATTTTACGTATACGGAATACGTATATTTTAACCATTATTATTTATTTCTGCATTTTTTTCTAATTATTTAAAAATTTTATAAAAGCAATAAATTTTATTCAAGAATATTAAATAAGTTATGTATTTTAATTGAATTAAAAAATATATACTTTATCCAAGAATACTGTGTATTTAAAAATCTGATCATTAAATGTTCACGTGATGGTTTGCAAATTACGGAAGCTGAGAACAATCAAATTATATTTGCACAGATAATATATTATCTAAAATATAGATTATCTAATCTCCCCGGGAAAAGAGAAAAAATTTTTGATGTTCATCTTCATGGGAGAAATTGTTTTTACTTTTTTTTAACTGTAGTAAATAAGTTTTCTATTGTTAATTGACAGAGTCGTACTTCTAGTTTTTTTTAACTATGAAAAAAAAACAATAATTCATGTACAGTATTATAAAGATACAGTATATTAATTGGTATTCTAAAAGTAACTTCAATAATTAAATAGAGTAATATCACGCATGCAGAAATGGAAAGAAATCGTGCAATGATATATTTTTAATATTATTAATTAGTTAAATTACCTTTTGGTTCCTTTAACTAACAATTAAAGGTTAAATAATAAATTTCTTAATCTCTCTCGATAAATTTTAATAAATTGATTAAGTTAGAGAAAGCAATAAATTTTGAAAATAAGGTACAAAGATCACAAATATTTTTTGCGTGTAATATTTACAATATCGAAAATATCGCATATATTATTATAATATTTTTGACATAAAATAATAAAATAAGACGTTTTTATTGAATAATTTTAATAAAATCGTGAAATGATTGAAAAGATTATTGATTAAAAAAATAATAAATGTTATTATTTAGGCAATTAAAAATATAAATGTTTGCCGCTGCAATCCACGATGCATTTTATATAAAAAATGCATTATTATATAAAATAATAGTCATAGTTTTATATAAGTTTTGAATATTTAAAATTATTATTTTAACATTTTTTTTAAATAATAAATCATTTTATGTTTAAATTTGAGCGATTTAAAATAAAAATATAAAAAAAAACATATATATGTCAACTAAATGATATTTTTATAAAATATGAAAAATGAGAATGTTTTTCTTTTATAAAACGTTTTAGTTTGATTTTATAGCTTAATTATACATTTCATTTTCTAATAATGCATGTGATATGCATTTATAATGAGACTGCAAGCGCCTGTCATTATGTTGTTGAACTAGTTCTTTTAATGCATTATGGTAATTATGTCCGTAGGGAGTTTTTTTATATCTGTGCTATTTTTCTTATGATATATTCTGTAATTTTACACATCAGCTAGCATTACTAATTTATTATTATGTCTTTTCGCCAAATGTTAAGTTCTGTTTCAATTAAAATAAAAATTATAAACACGTGGAATTTAACAATTTATTATACAGTTTTATCTAAATATTTAGAAAAGATTTTTTTTTTTGCATTTACGCGTAAACTTTTATCATCAATTAATACCGTTAGGATTAAATTTCGTTAGAAACTATAGTATTTCATAAATATTTAAATAGTATTTTATTTTTGGGAAATTTAACAGAATCGGGTCAAACACTTCAAAAAATAGATAATATTTGCAGCAGTTTCGAAATGATTGAAGTATTTATCTATCGATAGAGTGGGCACAGTACTTGATTGATATTATGTAGTCACATGAAAGATAGAGTTTATAAGTGATTACTGTGCAAAACTTAAAATCTTATTTTAATGATGCTTTTCTCCGTAAGATTTGTTGTTGCTTAAAAAATAATACATTTTAATAAATAAATAAATACTAAGCGTGCCAATGCGAAAAAAACAAAAACTGCTAAAGTAAGCTTTTTTTATATTTATTTTCGAGTAGATTTTTGGATATTTAATCCACTTAATGTGGTCTGTTTTATATTATTATATAATCTATCTGAGAAGATGTTATACAAAATGCGTTAGAATTATTTTTGATAATTCCAACTATGCCTTCAAAATAAAATCAGTAGTTGGTAAATAATTAATAATGTATTATATACATTTATAAATGCGTTGAAAGAGAAAACGTCATAATATATTTATTCTTTTCTTCATCTGTTCTTAACTTTCAATAAAGATTAGCGTTGCTTCTCTTATTTTTATATCTAAAACTGTTCACATATTTATATCACGCGAAGTAAACAAGAAATAAAATTCTTTCATTATAATTTAAATGAATATCATATTTTTAAACTATAAGTAATTTTTGAATTAATAGTTAAGAGGTTAGTGGCACAATTTAATATTATCAAATAGGTTAGATACACTCAACAAATTTTATATCATATTACGATGATTGATGTAAGAACTTATCCTCAAGTAAAAATTGGATTTTTCTATTTTCCTTGACCTAAAAACTTAGCAAAATAAGTTTTTATTTAGTTTTTGTAGTATTTTTATTCTAGAAATCGTCTGCAGTATATTGGGTAATATCTTGGATAACTAGTTAGATAATGTTATTAGCTCACTTAAAATTTTCTCGACTTCCAGGAAAATTAGATAAAAATTTTTGGTTCGTTTTAGTTCTTATTAGTTAGTAATTACAAAAGCATGATTTAATTTATTTAAGTACAATTCGGTCGGATTAAATTATTGATATGACATCGAAGATAAAATTAAGTAATGAAATGTATCGTTTAGATTTTTCTGCAATGCAGAGTTTCTATCACAAAGATTATTATGGATCAATACTGTTTGTTTTGGCGGCAATTTATTCAGTTTATTAATTATAAATAAATTATATTACTGTTATTAATAAGAATTATTTCTCCTTAACGACCGAAGTACAACATGACACTGATAAATTTTTCACTGTTGTTTCGAGTATAATATAAGCGTAAAAATAGTGTATAATTTGCATTTTACAAAATAAATTTACGTTTACCTTCATTTAACTTTTACAAATTATTGATAATGTTAATTTAATTACGTTTTCAGCATAACAACAGATTTTATGATGCTTCAAGTTGACACTGAAATCAGTCATAAACGAATCACTGCATTCAATGATATATGAATGCAATGAGTCGTTGGTTTATATATTGGAAAATGATGTAATATTCATAAAATAATTCTTTTTTCATTTTAAAAATTTGCTTGATATCTGTAATTAGTGAAAAAAATGAAAATAAATATATATTTCGGTTAGAAATCGATATTTTCTTACGCTAAATCTCAAAACTAACTTGAATATTTTTTAAATTTATAATTACTTCACACATCAATTAGCTATCAGTCGGCTGAAACAAAAATAACAATGTTTATTTTAAAATAACTCCAGATTAAAATTTATTCTTATAATATCAATTGTTTCTGGAGATTATTAAGTTTTTAAAACGAAATATGTCAAGGATATATTTCGAATCTTGACAAATATATATAGACCTACCGAATATTGTAACTATATTTAGAGCAACATGACTTCTAATATTGTGTTTCGTTAAGTGAGGCTTTAGTACTGTAATCATGTTGTTCTAAATCCAGAACCGCTTTATAACTTTCAACAGTTGAATTTAAGCATATATTTATATTTATAGTGTTAATTCTGTCAGTTTAGAGTTATTTATCTGAATATTTTAACTTAATGACAACTGCAACCAATTAGAAGTAATTGAGTAAATCAATCACTCACATGCCTACGTGCTTAGACTCTAAGACTTCAAATAACTATCATTTTCAATGCCTCATATGTGTTCCTCAAACTCAAAATGCATACCAAATAGATATTTGTAAGTCATTCTTGTTTAAATTTAAAACATATCATTTCGAAATCTTAACAATATACCTATAACCTAAAACAAAAGAAAACGTTGTTTTGAAAATTATTGAAGAAAGATTTGAAAAATCTGAAATACATATTCACTAACAAGAGCATAGAAGTAAAGATTTCATGTTCTCTTAATGATATTTTGAAATGATTAGATTATTAAGGGAACATACAGTCTTTATTTTTTTGACATTATGTCCTTCCAAATATTCTTCCTCGTCAAATAAAATTGATATTCTATAAATAAATTTTAATATTTTTTTATGAAAATGCAGATGTTACCGAAAATCGTAACATATTTTTATAGGCATATTACAGTTATTCCTAAATCTGCTCGATAAAATTACTTAGACAATAAAAAAAAACAAACATTCCATAATAATAAATAAATTTAACAAATTAAAATGAAACGAATTAGGTCATAAATAAATGATAATGATAAATATAACTAACAAAAAACGATATCTTCATATAGCTCTCAAAAAATTTAATTCTTTTTTAAAGTCATAATATATAAAAATCAATTCTTCGAAACTCAATAATTCGTTCCTTAAACTATTTTTTTAAGCAGAATTATTGAATTTATTTTAATCTGAAGTCTCACAATTTATAAATTTAGATACATCGAGCAAGTAAACTTTAGTGGCATGGAAGAGCTAAGTATCAATGATCGTTCAATTAATCATCAGTTGATATTCCTTAGAGTAATATAGTACAGTATATCAAACTCTAGTTCATTATCAACAAATCAAAGTTAATAATTCCAGCAATGAAGAATTAAATTATTATTAAAATATTAATAGCATACAATACAAATATTGCATATTGCATATACAGTACACATAATGATATCTTTTCATCAGCAAAATTTAACTTGTACTTCTCATGGATCTATATAATACTTCAAATTTTCTTATACAAGTATAAGATATATCTTCTTATATGGAAAGTTTAACTAATTTCCATTATATTATATATATATATTTGGTCAAATAATGGTCATTATTACACAGTAATTAACGAAATTTCCAATTAATACTATAGGATATTCTTTATATATGTAAATTATAAATTGCCACCAACATTCTAATTATCTATATTATAATAATTTATTTAAATTTGCATTAAAAAACACCATAATTCAGATAAGAATGAAAATTATATTTACATTGATAGTTAGCGACTTTTAACTAAACGACTAATTATTATTGTCATTCAAAATTACAACAATAGTTATAATCTTAATGTTTTTACAGCAGCAATGAAAAAATAAAAATTAAAAATATAATTTTATTTTAATTTATCAAAAGAAATGTTTATACAGTATATACAGTAACGCGTAATTAAATTATATTTTATAAAAAATTAAATAAAAATTTATTTTAATTAAAAATATCATCAAAAACTAAATATTTTAAAATTTTATAATAAAATATTACTCAAATTAAAGTTTTTCTTATTAATTGATTACAGTAATGAAATCTCTCAAAAATTATTTATTATGCTATAAAAATGTTCTTACATGGATAAAATTATAGTATTAATCATTAAAAGTATGTGTTCATTAATTAATTAAATAATCTCTTATCTATATAAATAAAGAATTGTCCATAGAATTCTAACATCTATTGTTTCATGTCAACAAGCCAATTTTCTTCAGTTCTAACCGGTTTAAAAAAAATCTTTGTTGATACGACTGGTACAGCATCTTAAATTAACTGAGTGGAGAGTATTAACTTTAAACCAAATTACTTTCGGGTATGGTATATTTCCTTAATTAAAAACAACAGTTAATTATAGATGCATGCTTCATTAATCAATCTCATAAAGTAATCTATATAGAATATGCAATGCAGCTAGATGATTGACAAAGCTTCAATAGAATGTATTCTACGTCTAATTTAGAAAGCAAAAAAAGATATTTACGTACAATACTTTTAAAAATATAAGAAAAATGCATAATTTATATTTTTAAATTAAAAAAATTCATATTTTAAAAACATCTTCGACACTCAACTAAATAACTGTCATTACTTTTTTTATATTTAGCAGTAAATATAATAAAATAAATAATAAACAGCGGATAAATAACACCGAAAGATCAGGAAAAATAGCATTTCAGTTACAATTCAATTAGTGCAATGCAAATATTTTCAAGGAATTATAAACAATTTTTTTAATGATTTTTGCGTGTCAACAAATAAAATCTGATGATTAATAATCCGAAAAAATTCTGTATCTCAAAATAATGTGTGTGAAAAACCAAATTTAAATATTTATTAAATTATGCTAATATACAAATTATTAATAAAATGAAGTTGAATAATTGATTAAAAATATATTTATTGATAAAATAAATTATTTTATCCGAATCTCGACAATAAAGAAGATTATTGTATAGTCTTGTCGTTTTTAATTTTTTAATAATAATCAAGTATATTTTTAATATATTTAAATATAAAATAATTTATATTAAAATATTTTAAACATGCAAATATATTAGAAATATTTTAATACGCTAATTATCAACTCATTAAATTTATTAAATTATCAGCAACCTATTTATCTTTCGGGAATAACGGTATACTCTCGATTAACTGGAGTAGTCTGAAAACAAATTTTCACGGATAACCGAAACTCCGGATAATCCTAAAAATACTAAAATATATAATATATAGACTATATATATATTCAAATGTTCTATTATTTATTGAAAAAGGAAGCAAGATATTGATTTACTTGCAGCAAGAATTTATTACAATATTTGTAATTTTAATTTGATTGCCAATTATCTGACATATAATAAAGAAACGAATCTGGGGTGTCTAAAAATCTTTCAGGAAGATAAAAATATCGATAATTAAACATCACTTCGAGGTGGCAGAGAGTATCCACTCGGATAATCGGCAGTTTACTTTTCACAATTAATTTGCATTTAATTATTTTATCAATTAAATAATTATGCAGTATATAAAGTAAAAATAATAATTTTGAATAAAGCTATTTAAAAATTATAATTTTAATAAATTTAAATATTCGTCAATATTTATATAAATAATACATAAATTATTTTTAGAAAATAATTTATTTGGGTTAATTAATTTGGAGAAGAAAAGAATAAATATCTGGTGGATTAGAAAAGATTTTTTTTTGTTTCGTTATTATGCTTAAATAAAGCATATTTTATAAAATTAATAAAAAATAAAATTACAATATTATAAAAAATTCACAGTAAAAATTTTAATAACAATATTCAAATACGAAAGATAAAAATAAAGAAAAATCAATAGTACTGTGTATAAAAATTTCAAGTGAGTGGAAAAGAAAAATTAGACTTTAAAAATTATTATGAGAAAAATATTAAATTTAAAATGTGTAAATATAAAAATCCATGTAATAAAATGTAACTTTGTAAGAATGTGAATGAAGGCTTATATATTTTTCAACAAAATAAATATACTTTCCAACAAACAAGAATCCTTGTCCACTGTTGTCTAGGAAACGAAGGAAGGAGTGCTTCCCCTTCAATCCTATCTCATACGGTTGTCATGGAAACTATAGAATTTAACAGTAACTTCTAGATTCAGAAGCCAGTATAGTAAGTCAAGCAATAGAATAGAATTCTCTAACTGTATGACATTTACTTTATAAAGAAATTATCTAGAGAATGTAAATTTTATCTTCATTCATTTCAGCAAAAATATCAAATATTCTTTATTGTGTTAAAAGTTAAATTTTATTAACAGTAGTTCTCTTGCAATTTTTTTTTTTTTACTTTATTTATTCGTTTGTATTATAATGCTATTTAAATAATTTATTTTTAAGATTCTGTGATATATAAGATGCTTGAAAATTTAAATGCATTCTGCAACTGAAAAGTCAATATTAAGAAGTTTTGAGGCAAATTTCTCATAAAACAGTTTACGCTTGTGAGATTATTCTATTTTATTTTTGAAATATAGATTTATTCTAAAATTTAAAGAAAACTTTATACTTTTTTTATTTTATTTTATTTTACTATCGAAAAGAATTTTTTTTCTTCATTTTGAAAACTAGTTTTTTCTAGGATATCATCGAAGTTTATCAAATTCATTAAACGTTTCTACAAATTCCCTTTCGTTATTAATGTATTTAGTTAAAATTGATATTTATATCCAAATAAACATTCTTGTAAAAATCCAAATTTAATTTCTCCATTTAATGTGAGATATTTATTTTGAATTTATGACGTCATCGAAGACGTTAACAAAATTTGCTACGTAATTAGTCATTTCTAGTATCTAATTTGAACAAAAATTGTTATAAACCAATCATATTATACAAGAAATTTAAATAATTACGATCATATATTCTCTGGTATATATAATAGGATATGGAGAAAATGTAAAATCTGTCCTGTATAACTGTCAAAATAACGACGCTGAGAAAGTACAGAAGGATAGCATTACTTACACAGACATAAGACATTTGTGTATCGCCAAGACATTTCTAGCTGCTGTAATGATGTTACTAAAATTACTTTCTGTAACATTATCGAGTAGAGATGGTCTTTTCTAGACATTTCTACGTAGATAACCGAAAATACGCTATAATTTTAAACTATATTTTATCTTTTTTTTCATATAAATGATTAATAAATAACTGTAGCTATTTATAACTTAATTTCTCATTATAAAAGAACGATGAAAATATATTAAACTTTTCTCTCACGTGTTTATTTATAATGAAGAATAATGCGAACTTCAAAAGTAATTTAAAAAATTTTTTTTTTCTTTTTATAATAACCAGAAAATTTATTTGCACCAAAAAAAAATATGTTTTTGATACAGAGGAAAAATATTTGTTTGCTAATTGATAAATTTAACTCTATTCATTACTTCGTTTATTCTTGATTATCCGGTTAATACTTTATCCGTGCTTCGCATAAATGCAAAATCCCGTTTCCGAGAGACTGTATCCAGTTATTTATGAAATTATATTTTATTTAACACCAGTTAAGTTTTAACTACTGTAATTTGTATAATAAAAAGCAATAATTTATTCTAAATTTCCATTTAAATGAAAATTTCAAAATTATCATATTTCTTTATTTTTTTTTTTTTGGTACAAATAATCGAAACTGTATTGCTTTGAAGAATTTCTCGATGTTTAAACATTTAAATTTAACTCAATACAGTATTATTTAAATATTTATGAAATTTTCAGAAAAGTGCAATACAGGTGCATGTTTACCACTTAGGAGTTTCTTTTTTTTTATTTTCTGCAGAATTTAAAAAAAAAAGAAATTATAAATCACAATTTTAAACTTATATTTCACGAATTCGGTGTATTAAAAATAAATCGATAGTAATATTTTTTTGCTTCCTAAAATATCTATATAAATATTTTATTACGTCAGCATTTTGAAGGTAGCATTATTTAAATTCAAAAATAATGTTGTTAATATTTATGAACATAAAAAAAAATGATAATAATATTTACAGTAATAACTATTTATATTTTCATGAAGAATCTATTATTTTGTTGTACTGTATTTCTGTAAGAAGTATTTACAAATAAGAAAAAATTATTAGCGAACCATATAATTTTTTTTTTCTAGATTATAAATTTTTTAATAGAAATCTGTTTAACGTATAACAACTCGATGAGATTCTAATGACTTTGTTTGACCTTCTAATCTTTATGGCGATGACGATGATCACAATAGGGAAACTTTATTACTCTATTCTTGAAGTATGACCTTGCATGTTCTCTTCAGTTAGTGTACATCTTATCTACCGTAAAATTGGTACAATTATTTCCTATTCTTTACCGTGTACCAGTAAACAAGGTCATTTAGATTATTTGGGGAGTGTCCAGTTAATGTCGGTAATGTATCTGTCAAAAAAGAAATATACTGATAAAGATTGCGAGCGAGCTTGTTAAAATTAATAACTTCACTTAAACTGAAAAGATAATTCCCCTAGGGATTATGTTTTCTATATCCTGTTTGAATATCTTAATTTATTACTGTGGAAAAACATCTGATAAAATTATTAATGCGTATTTGAAAAATCATTAAGAGAACGAATATTTCTGTCATCATTGTTGGAAATTCCAGGAATAAGTTTTATATAATTTTAATTATTTTCTTGGATTAAAATTTTATCATCTGTCCTCAGCCAAGTTGATAATTAATTTCGTTTATTTATTATTCCTAAGCAATTTATCACGACAGTTTTTCTTTCTTAAATTTGCAATAAAAGATTTGCAAAATTAGAATTTCCTGTAAAAAGAATATATTAATATTAATTTATAACGGAACTTTTCATTTATTTTTGTTTCTTTCTTTTATATTAATTTGTTAGTATTAATTATTTTGTATCGATTGAATGCATTTTCTTATCTATGAAACTGAAGTCCTTAAGGAATTTTTTTTTAATAATATATTTTATTCTCTAATTATTATTTTATTTTTTTCTTATTGTTAAATAAATATATAAAAATAATAACAAGTTATTTAAATAATAATATTTTATATTATTTTTATTTTTTATTCGCTTGACTACTATATTATCATCGTGGTAGAAAAATAAAAAAAAAATTAATTAAAGAATTTTTATTTTATTTTATAGAGAACGAAGAGAATCTGCACTTATTTGCTTTAATTTAATTTATTTCATATTTTAAAATAATTTATTCGATAGTTTCCATAATAATTAAAATTAAACATAACGGTAAATACTATAAAAATATTTAGCTAAGGTTTTGGTGGAATAAAATTGTTTATCTATTAAAGATACATTTTTTCTCTGACGGTATAAATCTATATTCGTTTTTAATTTAAATTAAAAACTTAATTAAACCTGGAACTTTAATTAATAAAAATGGTACACTGCATTTTCTTTTAAATTATTATACTGTATAAATAAACTGTTTAATTTAACTTTTTAAATATTTATCGAGGTAATATATTTTCTTTTACAGTTAATTCTAAATTTAATAATTACGAGATATTATAATCAAACATTAAAGCGCAAAAATTTTTTCTATTAAACCTGTTATAGCCTAGAATTCAAGATTAAATGAATTTTTTTAAATTATGTAATAAAGATTTATAATTTAAAGAAATTCACAAAAATTATTTAATTGTAGATTAAATATAATAAGAATATTATCTCGAAGTTTGAAAATGTTTTATTATGTATAATACACTTCTGCCTCATCATTCAATGAGTTAATAGCCTATTATAAAACCTTCATTTACAGTAAACTTACATGTTGTATATTACTTGACCATAAAATAAAGGAATTTAATGCTTTCATCTGGAAGCAAATCATACAAAATTAAAATTTATGATAAATTATTAATTTATGAAAACTTATGAATAAATTCTTTCTCCTCAGAATAAATAATTTGAATTTTATTTTTTAAAACCTTAATAATGTTTGCTTATAATCTCATCCGAATGATTAAAAATTAAATTTAAATTATTATTTTTTTTATTAAAATAAAACTTTCTTGTTTATTTTATTCAATGACGTTATTTCTTATCCTTACTGTAAATAAGGAAAAGTATAAATAAAAATTTTGAAAAATAATATAAATTACAGAAGATGGTTCGATAACTTGATTTAAAATTAGAATAAAAACAGGAAAACAAATTGTAATTTGTGTAAAGTTTTGTTTTGAGAAAAACGATAATCACGGAAGAGAAAAAATTTATTCAAAAATATTTATATGACAAATTTAGAAGAATAAATAAGAAAGGGAATAAATTACAATATTCCTTTAAAAATAATATAAAATTTCTTTTTAAATTTATTTAATGAATTTATTGGCCTATTTTGACTTTTCCAAATTTTAAACCAAACTGATTTACAAATGTTAAATCAATAAAATTTATAAAGAAATTAAAAGAAGTTATCGAAATATTATAAAAAAATTTCTAAATATAACTGATCGAAAATAAATAATTTAACTTAATCTTTCTATTATTATTTATTAAAGGATATAATAATAGATCTAATCTATTAGAGTATTCAGAATTTATCATCATTGTATAAAGAGAAATTTATTTCTCCGAAAATAAAATAATTATTATAAATCACTGGAATCTTGGAAACTTGGAAAAATGGCTAAAACATCATGGGAGATAAATTATAAGTATTATACTATAATAATCAGAACACAATACAATTTCTTTCGAAAAGTAATACTTTTATGAGAATAATGATACGAGATGATAAATATCACAACTTGTACATATTTTTATTAATATAATATTAATATTTATGAGATTTATTAAAATATTAATAGGGCCTACATAAGATATAATTTCATAACTGAGATTATTGATAATTATAAACAATTATTATTATTATTATTAATTATAAACAATATAACTTAGTAAATTCAGAATTTTAGTAATTTTTTTAATCATTTAGATTTATTATTTTCATTCTGTTAAGTCCGAAAATGTCAATCAGGAAAAGATTTTTTAATAAATGTTTTAATTAAATTATATTCTATATTTTAGCGAACTGAAACAAAAAAATGTAAGTTATATTTATAATTTACACAATATAATGTACATCCTTATTGATAATAATAATAATATAAGTCAATTTAAATGTTCAAGCATTCTGTTCTTGTAATAAAATAATAATCGATTCAATGTTCTAAATTGAAATACAGTATTAGAATGTTGAACTGATTTGAATCGAATTTGATGCTATACATAAGTTATATGAAAAAATCTTTTGAAAACTTTTAAATTGTTATTTTTTACCTATATCGAAATATAATAAATCATAAACTTTCGATGTTTTCATAAAAATTTCCTTTCTTAAATTTATTCAAATACTGTTAAAAATATAGTATATAGCCCAAGTTAATGTGATTATTTTAATTCTTTTCTATAAAATTATTCATTACTTTATACAGAATTATTTGAATTAGCTGAGGAAATGCTACTGAATATCTATAACAGACATAAATATCAAAAGATATTCACTAAAAATGATCACAATTTTGAAAATCGGCTTTATAAAGCGAATATATAATGGTGTTCATCAACTCGAATGGTTTCTACAAGTAGCGAAAATTATGCATATTGATGGCAAATACATATTTTATTTTTTCAAAACTATATCTCAATTGAAAAAAAAGCATTAAAGCAACCATACAATCTTAGTAACGTCATTCACTTAATAAATACTTATGCCATATTCAAGATATTTTACATTTAATTATCTTTCATAAATTATCATCATCATAATATCCGAAGAGTAAAATGTTTGTTATAAAATTATTGTTTTAGTATTATTTTAGAGAATGAATTTATAATTATGCCCTGAGTCAGTTTCATCAACTGTTTACTAATCGATAAAATTTAGACAAAAATTCTTCCTGATATGAATTTTTCTTGAAATATTACAAGGAAATGACGAAAAATGAAGCTGGTCACCAATCGCTATCCGAAAAAGAATAATCTAGCGAGTACTCATTTAAATTTGATTCCTGTTCTTTAAAACCATTGAATTTAAATAAATGCTTAACGGATTACTTTAATGGAAGTAATTGTTCTCCCAATACAACATACTTTATCTAAGGAAATTAAAAATTCCTTATACAAGCGGCTAGTCTTTAGCGTGGTAATATATAAATTATCACTCTGTTAAGACTTTTACATTGAATAACGAAACATAAAAAGATGAATTGAAAAATAGTATTTTATAACTAAAACTCTTGCAAAAAAAACTTAATCAAATGGAAAACATTCCGATGGATATTTTAGAATAGATTTCTTAAACGACATTCATTAAGGATTCAATCTAATAAATGCATAATTTTTCGCTTATAGAAAACGAATACTTAATCGACCGAATATGAAAATTATTTAATGAATATTTATGAATCCATGTCATAAAAATTCTTCAATTGAATTATTATTATTTCTAAACACTCCAATCTTAATTTATCATTGTTGATAATCATATTAGATTCGAGGCATTGTATAAATTCAATATTAAAAATATTCCGCATAAAAGGACAATATTGAATCTAGAAATAAGAAAAATATCATCATTTCTTTGAATTTTATGTAGATTTATAATTCGAAACGAACAATTACATTAAGTTACTTCTATTTCTAAAAAAGATAAAAGAAATAGCATTGAATTATGCTAATAAATTACTGAAAATATTTTGAATAATTTTTTTGTATAAAACTTTAGAAAAATATATATTGAAATCAGGTTTTTTTTATGGGTTTATTTTTTAAATTATTTTCTGAAGGAAAGTAAGGCTTATGAAATCTACTGTTGTCTGTTTGTATTACCTTCAAAAAGACTTTTAACTAACTAGAAAATTTTCATAAAATTCGATAGTGGTGTTCGACCACTAAAAGTAACCTCGATGCTCCATCATTTAATGCTCTAGCTTCGATCATATAAAAATGACGAACATTTAAACTTCTAATTTACTCTTTTATTATATCTTGAACTAATCATTTAATTTTTAGGAATTTCACAGGAATGCCAAATCATTAATCTCAAGGATATATCAAAGAACTCTTTATTTTCAATCATTTAAAAGTGGCGAGCATTCAGACTTCAAACATTTCTTGTTAATAACTTTCGAATTGTGTGATTGTTTTTTATAAAATTTAAAAAAATAATCAAACCATCAGAATCGATTTTGAAATAAAATGAGTTATCTGGCGGGCGTTCAAATTTATTAAGTTTCAACATAATAACTATAGAATTATTTTGAAAGATTTTCATGATATTCAATATAGATGTTATGGCATTGAATATGATTTTTATGACATATTTTAATTTCATGTTTTTAACCAATCAAAAGTGAAAGATATTTCACAAGATATTCGGAAAATAACCTGATGTGTTTTATCAGAACTGCATACTAAATTGTTTCAAATAAGAGATAATAAAGTAAGATAATATATTCTTATAGAGTGAGTGAAGAGAGATGCCACAGAGTCGATAATTCTAATCACTATATGTCATTAATACCTGTTGTGATTTGTGAAAGCGGGTTAAGGTTCACTAAGTTCACTTTCAATATAACAACATCCTGTTGAATTCTTTATTTAGTCTTCAAAGAAAAATTGAATAAGTACAGAAGAACAGAATAAGTAATCATTTTTATAGCTGATAAAATTTTCACGCTTTATAAAGTAACCGTTATTTGACAATTGATAGCTTCAATATTAAGATTTCGTAAGCGTAAATACATTTACGATGGATAGGTATATTCTTGTCATTATATAGTTATGTATGCACAACTATATTTTAAAAAGCAATATTGATGTTTTATCTAAAATTTTGGAAAAGATGACAGAAAATTTAGGAGAGATGATGCCAAAGTTTCTACATTAAAAAACAAAGGCTAAATCGAATGATACGTACGTGTTGTGAAAAATGAATTTATGAGGCTTGTATATTATTAAATGCCAAAATTGCTCTTATCATTCAAAACTTTTGGGACTGAAAAATTGGATATTTAAAAATTTTTAAAGATAATTTATTTCAATTACTGTACCTTTTTCTCCTCTATTTTATATATAAGATGATTTTATAGTTATATATATAATTATTAAAAAACTATAAAAATTGTTTTTCATTTTGTATTTTGAAATGTTACTATTAAATTAAATAATAATTTAAATATATTCTAAATAATGCGGCATCGTACTCCACTGTTTATAGTATTTTTCCAAATATATTGTATATAGTTTTTTAATAAAGATTTTTCATGGTACCGTGTTAATTAAAACATTCATTCTATGTTATCCATAAAGAAAACATATTGAACTACTTATTTATATTGACAAAATTTATTTATGTGTGAAAAAACTAAATAAATAAAATTTCTCTTAACTGCGGCATCTCTCTTATTCACTATACTATACTGTATATGCATATTAATTATTGATTGAACATTTTAAAGACTTTTGAGTTTTTCATCTGTATGGATTAGAATACGCGACTTAAATGTCGTGACAAACTTTAATATGATTTTTACCAGATAAATAAACAGATGACTACAACATAAATAAATAAATAAACAGATAATGCATCAGAAATACTCAGATAACACGAAAGTTTGCGATTGAATCGGCTAACGGACGACATTTAGTCTGATACTGTTTCATTATTTTCAGATCATTATGGTTCGAAATTATTGTTAGAGTAACAAAAGTTAATATTTATGAACTACTATACTTATAAAAGTAATCATAATTTTTCGAACAGAGTAATAGAATTTATTTACATTTTAATAAAGAAAAAAATATATATTTTTTAATATTAAAAATGTTACTTTTATAATTGTCTTACTGATATTTTAATAATGTATATTTAGACCAATCATTAATATCAATAAATAGTTAAATATGTTTTACAATGTTTTTCTTTAATCTGTATAACTTTTGATAAACAATACAACGATAAATTTCTCGACTATTATGCATCTTTCTATGACTTGGACAATAGATTATGAAATATTACAATTACACATCTACGTTATTTAGATTTAATGGCTCTTAAGCTGAGAATAGCAGTAATACAATATCAGTTTAGGAATGTAACGCAATTAAATGCATATATTAATTTTATATTTCATAAGATTGCACATATCAGATATAATAGGAATAATTTTGTTTAATATTTTGAGTTTAATATTTCATAAATCCAAAATTAATCCTAAAAACGGTTTTTTTGCATAACTAAAGCTCTTAAAAAAGCTTATAATATGTATATAAAATTATAACAATTAGTATTTGACCAAACCTATTAAATATAAGCTTAATCCATATTTTGCTTAATTTGTGCTGCCATCATGTTATCCATCAGAACTTCAGCTAACAAGAAACAACAATAGACATTTCTTGTTAGCTGAAGGAGTTCTGATGACAACAGCATGATGGCAATACAAATCAAGTAAAATATAAGTCGAGCCCATATTAGGATAAGGCCCTTGTTTAGAAAATGTACTCTATATTATAATTTTTCTAATCATTCATCAGGTGATAATTAATTGTCTTAAAACATATAATAAAATACAATAATGAACTATACAACATTTGAATCGGTTAGTTTTTAAACAGTTCAACATTATTGTATGCAATGCATTAACATTTTAACAGAATAACTAAATTAAGCTTTTTTTACATTTCTTTTTAAGTGCGAGTTTAAATTGGTTAATTTAAAATTAATTATGACATAAAGTTTATGTTACAAAATAATTATAAATTTTTTAAACTTGAAGAATAAAAACACGAAAACTCGTGTGGAATAATTATAGTTAACGAATTTAATTTATTTAATGAAAATTTTATTTTTTTTTATATTCTTTTAGTTATTAAATAAGAAAAAAATATATAATTGTAATTATTGATATATTAAATAGCATTATCGAAATATTTTTATCTTTAGATATTAGCAATCTAAACTATTCTTCCTATTTATTTATGGCAAAGCTTGGTGAATTCTTTTGATCAATAGATTCCATTTTCTTTTTACAATCACCTTAGGCATGTTTATCTGTTTTATTACAAGTACATTTTAATAATTTTGTTCTTTACTGGAACGGAACGGAAGAAAATAATTATAATTAAACATAAATCAATACGCTTACTTTGCAAATACGAATGATATTTTTCACCGGTTCATTCTTCCGAATTATCAGATTTTAGAAAAATAATTTGTGAAGAAAATATTATTTAAAATCAAATGCGTATAAACTCACTTCTAACTAAATAAATTTACATTAATTATCAATAAAAACCATTTTATTATCCTCATTGCCTCATGTTTATATGTTTATATTGGCCTATTGATTCTCATGTTTATAAACTAAAACATGAGAATCAATTGTTCAAAATACTAATGAATTTTTAAAAAGTGACCCTTTTTAATTACAAAGTTTATCATTATTAGTATTCTTCCATGAAATTTTAATAGATCTTAAATAAAATACAAAACGTAATATTTATTGATATTTTAATTACATAAATATAAAGTACAGATATTTTAAGATAAAAATTCGCGGAATACTTTACATTTCTTGTATATTTATTCATTAACTGTTGAAATTAGATAGATCAATAATTAGAAGCTGGAAGAACTAAATTTTATCCATTGTTAATATAAAATATATTATTACTCATATATTGAATAATGTAACTTCTAATCATAACTAAATTAAATATAATGAGCTTCTTCATCATCAAAAAAAATTGCTTCACGTAATCCTAAGTCTGGAAATAATTGGCTTATTTCTATAAAAAAAAAAATACTATCAAAGTTAAGAGTCACTTTTAATTCTCTCCTTTCATCAAATACACACTGGAAGTTTTAACTATAAATTCACTCTAGAAGATGCTATCAACTTAGCTCATTCTGAGGACACAGACCAATTAAACTCTTCCAAATTTCACCCTTGGTATCAATTAATTCTTTTAGTTAATACTTCTCAGTATTATCTTTTTTCTCTTCCATGAATTTTCAATGTAAAACAATCCGCATGAAGCTATTCAACTTGTTCTCAATCGGAATTTCTTCGAAATCTCTGGTATTCTTTCCCAGAGGAATTTTTCTGTTCAGTAATTTTTCATAATTAGATATTTATCATTTGTTTATCGAATACACTTCCTTAATAAACCTGACCAGAAAATTAAGTTACACCTTTCTAATATCGCTACAAAAACAACATTATTATTAACATTTTCATGAAATTTCAACAACTTTCGAAATTTACCAATTTTATAAAAATGCATTTCAAATTAATTTTATTTTTTCATTAAATAATTTGTATTTAAATACATTATATATTAAAGATTTGATGTGATTTTGTAAATTTGTACTTATCTGCTTCCAATATTATTTCCATTAATAAAATATTCCTTAATTGTTAAAATAAAGATTTTTGTTATTATACTTTAAATATGTTTAGCATTAAATTAGCGTATATAATTAATTAATAGAAAATGGCACATTTCCACATATCATATAAAATTACTACAATTTTAAGCAACTGTATCGTATGTAGTATTTTGTTTTCTGCAAAGCAGGAGTGTGAAATTAAAAATTAATTAATATATAATGCAATTTTATCAGGACTATAATAATATGTTATAAACTAGTTTAGTCTATAAACAACAATTTATCATTTTTAGAATTTATAGAAAATATATCGCAACTTATTAAATAAATTAAAAAAAAAATATTTAAAGTTTTCGTGCAGTTTTATGGCATTAAGAAAATAAAATATTTTTGAGAAAAACGCTTTCTATAAATCTAATTTAATTACGATTTTACATTGGTTGATGTCAAAAATGATAGGATTTCAGACGTCATATTTTGAAAATACTTGCTTTTTCGTTAATTGAATTACAGATGACATTTTTGTTGTTTATTATATTTTATTTTTTGTTATATTTATTTAATCGTTGTTTATTACTGGACTTATCCATTTTGATTTTAGATGGTAAAGGCTTTAGGTTAATTATTTTATTGAGTTCATAAACGTGTCGAGTTTAAACTACATGTTGATTATACTGGTAAACAAAGCATCGGTATTAATAAGAAAAATGGAATTAGTACTTGTTGTGAGTGTCAAAGGATAATTTCGCTCGATAAAATGAAATTATCATAATAAAGCAATAAAAATTCTGTATTACGTTAAAATGTTTTCGAACATAAAAGACCGAACACGTAAATAGTTGGATTCGAAGGCTATTCCACTTTACGATCTACTTAAAACATAAATAAATAAATTATGCGAATAATCATGCTAAATTAATTTTATGTTTCATCTAGTTAATTTATTTATTTTTCCATTATTTTTATTTTAAAAATTATTTTTTACTTTAATATCGTATTGTAATAAAAAAAAAAAAAATCCAAATTATGCCAAGGTTTAAAAAAAATTCATCAATAATACTGATTTATAAAATAAATACTTTTAATAGTAAGTTTATAGTAAATATTAAAAATAAATTTAAATTTGCGTACAGTATATTTTAAATTATGATAATTAATAGATTTTTATATAAAAATTCAAATAAATAATAAAATTTAAAATATTTTATTTTGTATATTAAATATTTTCGTCTTAAAAAATGTTGTCTAAATTAATTCATTTATGTCGTTTAAAAAATGCGTATTACTTTAATATTTATACAACATTATATTAAATTTTCCCTGAAAATAATTATTAATAAGTAATTAATAATTTATATAAATTTAATTCAGTAATTTCTGAAAAGTTTTTCACAGTTATAAATATTTATGATAAGGTTTTAAAGATAAACAATAAATAAAGATCAAAACAATTTATAAATAACTTTTCATATTTAATCAATTGTAAGAAGCATAATTAATTTTTAAATTTTATTTCAATAATGCTAATTATAATAACAATAACAGTAACATAATTATTATAACTATTATTATGATAATAATCATAATAATGAAATATGAAATGATTATTACGTGTTGTTATGGCAGTGAAGTCATCTATTGTCACTTGGACTGAATAAATCTCTATGGAAATAAAGAAATGAATATAACTCGAGAAGTCTGAAATATCGATTATTTCACTAATTTAATATAATAATTATTAATTTTAATGTTTTTTAAGATTCTTATTCTTTTGGATGTTTGAAAATCGATTTCATAAATATAAATTTATCATAATTCAGAATTAATCGATTAATTAAAATTCTTAGTATTTTACTCGCATAATGAAAGAAATATATAATTTTAAAAATATTAATATGTTAAATTCTATACTAATCGTATTAATTGTTTAAAAAACTGTTTAATGAATTAAAAGAAGGTTATTTTAAGATATCTAAAAATGTATATTTTTTTTATTTATCGTTGAGTTGTATAAAGAAATTTGAGCTGGATTGAGGTAAATTCTTTAGTGGACTCGGTTGAAAATTTTATTTGATTCTTTCGCTACTGAATGCAGGTTGTAACAATTTTCAAATAGAATTATCATCAAACTTTAGCAAAGTTTAAATTACGAATATTTATTCTGAAACTTTAAATCATGCCATTAATATTTATTAGGTTATACTACTACAGTCGATCTTAATACGATATTTCTTTAAATTCGTTTATAAAAAAATTGCCATTTGTTAACTGATCGATTTAATTATGTTTGTCTATTAAATTAATATACGACCAAACTAAAACACAAGAATTTTAATCTTACTCATTTTCGGAGGGATAGATTAGATTAATTGAGAAAGCGAGAATAAAGATCGATACGATTGAGACTAAAATAATTGGGAATTTTCAATTTCAGTTTTTCAGCGGAATTCGTAAAAAATATCGAATGAAAAAGTCTCACGTTTCTCAGATGAAATGCTATATTTTCGAAAGTAAACATGTTTTGGAAACTGCAAAATCCTTTATTTATTTGCAAGACACTAATGACCCGAAATGAGCTAATGTGTATTCTTGGTATCCTGATGGAATTCAGCTGCAAGACATAATGTAATTTCTCTTATGGTATTAAATCTATTG
>WUQG02297489.1:0-19434 GCA_011317285.2 Androctonus mauritanicus | reverse complement strand
AAATGTACAGTGTACTAAAATAACAATGCAATAAATCAATTAAAGTGTTCGAATGTTTAATAGTAGCTACATATTTTCGAGCGTAAAATTTAATTATTAATTTTATTAACTCAAATGTAGGCCCCTCTTGATCTTGAGGCCCTAGGCTGAGGCCTATTTAGCTTATAGGAAAATCCGGCCCTGGCTTTCCATATATCAGACCATTAAGTCAAGAACTCAAACCCTTGTAAATTGGACTGACCAATCAAAGAATTTATTGATGATATCACTATCATAAGTACAAGTGATTATAAATTGAAGAATATTTGTATAATAAATCTGAAAATTTTATAAAATAAAAATATATTCAATATATAATTCTTGAATGATTTTTATATATTCATATACAGTTTATATTTTCTTTTTAATATATGCACACAAAATAAAAATAAAAATTTTATTTAAAATAAAATTTTCTAAGCAATAGAACAATGATATTCTAAAGTAATTAATATTGCTAAGAATATTGTAATCTTAGTCCTATGGAAAAAGATAACTATATAAAGAATACAGTAAATATATTTCCATTGTTAAACACGGAATGCATTTCTGACCAGACCATTTTAGATGAGCTATATTTGAAAAGAAAAAAAAAGAAACAAAGGAAGATGATGATTTGCATTAATGTCATGATATAAGTTTTGTAATAATAACATTCTTTTTAAGATTGATTCAACATTTCAACAGATTTTAGCAATGCTGACATACACAAAATAATAATATATAAGATCTAGATTGATTAAATTATCAAAAATACAGAGCAAAATATACTTTTCCTAAGAAAACTGTAAAAATAAATAAATAAATTCAATGAAAAAGTTATATTTATAATATCTGAACTTATTTTAAAAGTAGAAAAACAATAAAATTTTTCACAAAACAATTATTTATAGAAAGGAAATATAACATTTTAAATGACAATAGTTTCATTAACCAAAAAATAAACTTAAAGTTATAAATATTGCACTTAATAAACTTCTGTTCTAATATATGATCATAGATTTTTACTACCATCAACATCATATCTTAGAATAGTAGTTTATTTAGTATAGTATTTATAATCTTAATTTTACTTTTTTTGTAAATAAGTTCTAAAGCTACTTAAAAATGTATTTTTTTTATATTATCTAAGACAAATAAATGAACTTTAAATACTAAAATTTAAAATAAATAAACACAAAATCAAATAAAGGTTTTATAAAATTTGTGTGCTAGTAAAATTTTGGTGTATGCCAAAATTACATGAACCATTGGTTTGTCATCATTGATTTAGAGAATCAGATTCAATTTCAGTCCTACACATCAAAATTTTTTAGATCAGGTTTGGCTCTGAATGTATAAACACCATCCATTATTTTATAACCAATTTCATCATTGAACTGAGAGAATGAATACATTTTCTATTTCAATCCTAAGGACCTGAAATCAAATTCATTTCCAATTTGAATGTATATATCAGTATTTCAATATATAAAACAGGACAATGATGATACTGATATTAATTATATTCTTTCACATAAAAGAGTATGCTTTAAACAACTTTTAAAATATTCATTTGTTATAAATTTCTCATAAAAGGGGAATAATTTGTGATATACTTTACTATATATTAAATAACCAGTTTTATAACATATTTATTTGTAAATCATTTGACTATTGTAATTATTAAAATTTTTTATAATTTTTGAATTTTTCAAAAATTTGAAAATAAAATGGAAAGTTCACATGTACAAAACTTCATAATTAGAAAAATGTCTGTTTAATATACATGACTAAAACTTAATACTGCCAAATTAATCCCTTGATATATTTTTAATGGAAATTATAAAAACTTTTGCTAAAAATATATCAAGGAATTACTTTGATAGTATTAGATTCTATTTGGATATTTCTTCTAAAGTTTGGTTTATAAAAAGTTTATATTACAAAGTGAAATTATTAAGAAATTATTCATATTTTATATATACAAAATTTATTATTTACCTGTAATAGTTGATAAATGGAAACATCTAATTTCATATTGGATTTCCCATCATCCGTTTTAAACAATGCATCTCGTAGCAGAGGAATGGAAGACAATGATTCATGTAAAAATTTACTATCTACACCTATTAAACTTTTAGACATAGAATGGATGAACTGAGTCAAGTTCACTGAAGTAAATAATATCGCAGCTATTACTATTTCTATTGGAGCATATTTCCATAGAGCTTGAAGGCTTGCTTCTGACATATTATAAACATATTGAGCAGTATTTAATATTGTTTGGAAAACTAAATTTGAATCTGAAAATAAAATATTTACATTTTATAAAAGTTTAAAATAATCGTTAGTTATTTAATTAAAAGTTAAAATGTCAGATTACAGTCATACGCCAGCTTAAGTCATTTTGACTTTATGTTGGTTTTTTGTTAATAGAAAAAATAAAAATCTACTAAAGGGTGAGTCTCATAGGGGTAAAACACAAAGTAAATACATCAGTGTATTGATGCTGATGATGATACTTCTGCTATATAGCTAGACACTACATTTTTACACTGAATATATTGTTCAACTTTACAATATATGTTGTATACAAGAGTACATTGACCATTCATCCAACTGGGTCTGGTTATTGAAACTTTTTTGTTCTCTGAAACAGTATATGTCATGCATTCATGCAGTTCTTTTAGATTTTGAATTTTGCAATTACAAACTATGGCATTCAATAATTTTATGAATGAAGCTATCAATAAATAAAGCAGTGCTTGAGTTTTGCTATCCATATTGAATCAACTGACTTCAAATGACATCACAGTAATTGATTAATAGCTAAATGATGTCATTTATTTATGTTGTGCTAGACGCTTTTGGTTTGAACATCAGTATTTTTGGCGTGCAATGCAATTACGTCAGCATATTGACACTGTGTTTTATGTCTGTGAGACTCAGCCTTAATGTCAGTTTATAAAAGACATCAGTGAACTTATTAAAAACATATAAAATCATCTAAAAACCAATAAAAAGGGCAAAACCACATAAAAATGAATAAAAATAATGATTAAATTATGCAAAAGAATTTGTAGAATCATTTAGATGCTTAAAAATGTTATTAGCAATGTTACAGGATTATTTATAGGGGATCTAGATCATTTTTTAAAGAATTTATTTGACTTGTGTCATTTTTCAACTTAAGTCACACATCTTGAAACAAATTAACAATGTAAGTTAAGGTATGACTATATATGCTTATATATTTGAATTAAAATTATATATTTTATTAACTAAACAGAATACCAACAATGTTTTTATCATATCAATATATAATGATTAAAAAGAGTTTAGGAGTTAATAATTTGATATTAATATTGTAATTTTTATCTATTTTCTATGTTATGATAATCACATTTATAAGTTAAGATAATTTTCTAAATATAATAATTTTTCATAAATTACAAATTTATAATATGAAGATACAGTATTGTAATCATAAACAACAACGTAGGGGATTAATCGCGTAAACCAAATAATCCAATAATCCAAATAACATAAACTCCCCTAGCAGACAAATTTTTAAAATAACTGTGAATTAATGATTAATATTTTTAAATTTGAATTAATTCACAGTTATTTCAAAAATTTGTCTGATAGGGGAGTTTGTGCTGTTTGGATTATCAGATTATTTGAAGATATTGTATTTTCTAAAGTCTATTATATATGTGCAAAAATTGCTAATTAGCAATATGTTTAGATAATATCAATATAAAATGCTTAACAAAATACTACTAAAAAATTCAGTTATAATAATATACACACAGTCCTCAATTTATAATAAGATTCAATTCTGAACCTAACTATCATAAGTCAGAACTGTCAGAAATTGAAAATGTCAAAAATTTATAGATTTTTCATTTCTAATATTTACTAGGACATTATAAATTATCTTAATAAACATAACGAACACAAAAACTATAAGAATCAGACACAAAAAAAAAGGATGGTTTCCATATATCCTATCATTGTTCAGAGATTCAAACCCCTTTGAATTGCATTGATCAATCACTGAATTAACAGATTTCATTATCATCATAAATATGAATGGCTGTAAGTTGAAATAAGTTGAGGACTAACTGTAATTAGCTCTATATTTAAGATTAAAGCATATCAAGTTTAAAACTGCTTTTAATATTTTTTTTAATATGAATGTAATAACTTTTAATTATTTGATAATCTTATGAAAAGAAATATTAATAATTATATTAAATTATTAATAAAATTTTTTTCTATAAAAATATGACTATTATTATAAAAATATATTTAAATGAAATAAAATTATATTGATATTAATTTACAACTATTATTATAATTACTCACCATCAGGATTTTTAGACCAATTGGAAAATGTAGATATCATACTCAAAAGTGGTGTAGAACAAAATAAACAATGCAAAAAAGATTGTGTGCTGCAAAATTCAAAATTTTATATAAATTCATATTAAATAAACTTTTCTCTAATACATGAAAGTATAAATGGAATAAATATTTTGGATATTAATAGAAAAATAAATCAAAATGATTAATATGGAAATTTAAATAATCTATAAAAAAGTTCAAAGACACAGTAATTCTTTTTATAATACAGGACGATCTAAAAATTATAGGTGCAATATTATATTTTCACTTTCTTCAAATAGTGCATTGAAGTTATGGACAACTGTAAGTTAGTGATTGAACACTACAGAAACAAACACAGATATTTCATACTTGATTTACATAAATAATTGAATCTAAGGTTTTAAATTCCAAAAATAATCTGTTAAGAAAAATTCTGAACTAAATATTCCAGAACTGCTTATTTACACTTTATTATATTACAGCATATCCATAACCTGATTGAAAGGTAGAAAATGCTACATGAAACAACATCACACCAGTATTATTATATTTAAAATTAATAAATAATACTAGAATTATTTGGCTAGTATTTAGTTATTTAATTAATTAATTCCTAATACTTGTTTAATATATATTATCTAATAAGATCAGTCTACATTCTGCCTGGCTTTGCTATAGAAAGTTTGCAGCTATAGAATTAATCCAGTTGGAAATGTAACTTATTGGCCTGTCTGAAATATGTGAATATATTTCAGTTATGTAAGCTATTTGAAGAAGAAATTTGTCAAGTGTCTACTGATAGTTTTTGCTTTTGTGAATAAATTATTTTATCATCAATCATCCACCATATTTTGTTTAAATCAATTATTGTATATCAGTGGTCTTCAAACTTTGTCAATTTAAGGAACCCTTATGAGTATAAAATTATTTCGTGGAACCCAGAATCATAAACAATAGAATATTCACAATCTAGATAGTACATATAAAGAAAAACGTTTTAATATTCTTTTATTATATTATAATGAAAATTAAAAAAGTATTACAAAATAAAGTTATTTTCATCAAAATAGCTTTATTTTCATCATTTTGATGAATATTTTATGTATGTTTATGGAACCCTTTCGGGCATTTTGTGGAATCCCAGGATTCCACGGAACTCTGGGGTTTCACAAAATGCCCTTTGAATAACACACTTTGAATAATACTGGTTTAGATGATTCGACACAAGCATTTGAAGATTCTATAAAGTTGTCTGTTCTATAAAGTTGTCAAAATATCCTTTGAATAACACTGGTTTGAATAATACAGTTTGAATAACACTGGTTTGAATAACACAGTTTGAATAACACTGGTTTAGATGATTCGACACATGCATTTGAAGATATAAAGTTGTCTGAATTTCTTCCCTAACCTTATAAGAATTTTGTTTCCTACTTTTATTAAATATAAAAGTAGGAAACAAAAGTTTCCTACTTTTATATTTAAACTTTTTTTCCTTCTCAAAGTTTATTTTTACAGTATGCTACTGTATTACTGTTTTAGATTCTTTCGTTTTTGTTTTATTTAAATCATTTCCTTCTTTTCTCCAAAATTTCCTTTTTTTTTTTTTTGCTTTCACAATTAATTCGCTATTTGCTATCATTTCTCAATCCGAAGCATCTATCAACGTTCCTAATCATTAATTAAACATATACTCAACTTTTTTTGATATGTAAATTTTGCCGTAGATTCCAACTCCACAATTTTTTTTCGTAGTTTATTTTTTCCGAGTTATTTTGTTTCTTCTTCGAGCAAATAATGTGTCTACTATTTTCTTATCAATTCATTTTAAACGAAATTAATATTTTCATCGAAATTTTCAATACGTTATCTGTATACTTCGCTCAAATTCTTCCACGTATTACAGATTTCTGACATCAAGAAAAAAACTATATGATATCGCATGAGACGAAAAACAGATCATAGTGGGCATTCCATGAAGCTACTTTTTATGATTACAAGGTCGAAGAAACGACAAAGAAGGAAACGAGAAATATGATTTTTTAGTAAATAGTTTGCTTTTTCGATGGATAATATTTCACATATTTTTCATTTATAGAATTATTTTTCCAGTAAATCAAATGTTTTCAATTTAAATACGTTCAAGATCTGATTTGAGTATCATCATTTGGAATTTCGAAAGAATTTAATTCACTACTTTGAGTCGCCCTAGATTGAAATGAATTTTCCGATAAATTTTAGAATCTCTGCTCTTCGTAAGGCGATATTATGGAAAACTTGCACGTTTGTACACAATTGTTTACAGTTTTGACGGATGTTGTATTTTTTTTATAAAAATTGTTAGCGAAGATTGTGCTTGAGGATTAAATCTAAACATGAACGTTTAGCTTATTACATTAAACATTAGCACACAGGACGACAAAGGATTCCTTATCCTCACCTGGAATTTTTTAACATCTGAAAAAATTGAACTGTTAACCTTCCATAAATCATAACAAGATATTGTACTTGTTAAATCATGTGATCCTGAGAAGATGCCACTTTCTTAATGGCAATTTTAAAAATGACTTTGCGGGTGTTGATGATTTCTTTGATTCTGAAACTGCATTTTGCTTATTGCTCCTGAATATTTTACTTTCATGATTTCTTGCAGTTGATATCCCGTACCAACTTCAATAATCACGAATTTAAACAAGATATTCTGAAGCATCTATAAATAAAACATATAGCTTTTCTAATCTATGAGGAACTTTTCTTCGGTAGTAATGTCGCCTATTTCTCTCGAAAGATGTAGCAAAGTCAAACTGTGAATCACAATTTTATCGTCGTATGTAAACTTTACGAAAATAAATAATTTTAGTCCGTGGAAATCCTTACATTGGAAGCGTAAAAATTCACAAACAGTTTCAGAAAGAACTGAAGTCGCTTAATTACGGAACGTGTTCTTTATTTTCCATTTATTTAACATTTGGAATCCATTGGCATTCTCTGCTCAATTTTAATGGTGTCCGATATAGATCACTATAAACATCACGATGACATCACTGTCGTGACGTTTATGTCGGTTATAGCAATTGCGAAATAAACTGTCCTTACGATATAATTATTGCATATAGATACATTTTAGCTTCAGTAAACGTAAAGTACTCTAAACCAAATTTCAAATTAAATATTTACAGGTACGAAATAATTCATACCTCTAAATATTTAATCAACGATTTCAAAAATAAATCCGCCATTTTTCATTTGTTTATGGACTATTAAAAATGCAGAAAATCTCGAATAATTCCCAGATCACATATATCACAGCTTGTAAGTTTATGTCTAATTCCCATAATAATTTTTAGAAAAATAAAAGGTGCATTCTAAGACAGAACTAATAAAAATTAATGGGCTAAATAAATTTTGAAAACTCTCCAGATTCATTAATTTAAATCTGATGAACATAAATTACTATATTAGCTTATGGTTAGTTAAATATATTTTATTTTATATTAAACAATTTTCGAGTAATTATTAGCATTATTTGAATTTTAAAGTTGAACTGTATGTAATACAGCATTAAGGAAATGTAGACTTGCATACAAAATGACGTTACATCAAATTAAAGTAAAAAAATATATATTTGAGCCAAAATCATATTTTTTTGTTGCTAAAACTCTTCTTTAAGTGGAAATAATAAGAGAAAATAAGCAATTCTGGAAAGAATGACTGCTTTTGAACATGCGACTATTTCTGGATTGATCGTATATGGAGGGATTTAATGTATGTTATCAAAATTATCTTTAATGGAACGACACTTTGCTGACATCCATAAAATTTTCAAATAATTAAAAATTTATTAGGAGAGATTTTAGAAGTTTGGGTTCCAGTAAAATTATTGAAAATATGAGATTTAATTGATATCATTACAGACTGCGTGATTTTCTAACAACTAATTGCAAGATATTCCCGTTATATTTGATAACAATCCATTAATGGTTCATAAAATATTAAGAGTTTATCTCAGAAGTTTGGATGTGATGTCCTCCATTTTTAAATAAGTTAAACTATCGAGTTAAAAAAATATATATAAGTCGAAGTCAACATTAAAACCTTTACAGTCCCAGTGTCCAACTGGAATGGACATTAACTTCCAGAACAAAGGCTAAAAACTTAACACCAGAGGTCAGTGTTCAACAAATTAGTAAAAGACAAGTTACTTTACAAGTATACTTAAATTAGTAGCCCAAAAATAGCAAACAAAATTTTACAGCAATTTTAATGTTAATGTTGAATCTCAAAGGGACTGAAAGGGTTAATACGAGAGTATCCATAACGAATTTTAAAAAATTCTATTCGATTATTTGAAAAATTATTAGTGGGATCATGGTTCAAACTTTATGCTGATCTTAAATCCTCGCTTTCTTTCGGGAAAATAGGCTAAAAATAAATATGTAATATAGTAAACATAATTATTTTCTCATTCCTTTTCTATTATTGATGTTAAATAAAAATATTTAATATCGTTTTTAAGCGAGTAGAGAGATAAGAAAAAATTACTTCGGAGTCATTTCTCAATCACTTGGTAATCAATTCTGTAGATTGCTAATAGTGAGCAATCGGTGTGAAGAGCGGAATCGATTGCATATCAAATATTTACTCTATTATCTGTAAAAGTAAATGAATCAGTCACGAATTCTTTTTAATATTTATCTAGCTTAAACTCTCATGTTCTTATGTGATAAGTAAAAAAAGATAAAAATGTTTTTCTTAGGACATATATTTGAATTCACTTCTGTTATACTGAATAAAATTCAGATTTTAAAAGTGTTATAGTTTCAATTTGTAGCCATTTGTCGGCAATGATGGAAAGATAAAAAATATTATTATTATTTTTTTTAATCTTTCCAAGAAATGAGACTTTAAACATCGTCGTTGAGTACTTAGATTAAGAAATATTTTAAGTTATATATTTTCGTTCCTGTTTGTATGATTTGTCTAATTGAATATTTATTCGTTTTAGTCATACTGTTATGTCACAGTTAAAATAATAATAATAATAATATAGTAATGAAAAATTTGAAGATACGCCAAAAAATGAATTTGCATAAAGAATATTTTAAATTAATAGATTTATGCATTTACTACATGTGTGCGTTTATTAAAAATTTTATTTTAAAATTGTTTGTCCTCTCTGTTTAAACCAAACATACTTTTACAAGTTATTTGTTTATTTATTTATTTTTTTATTTGATAAAACTTAGATATTTTCTTATATTAAAGTTTTTAATAATTTTTCTTACTAAAACTTCTTTATTATTTTTTAAAAAATATTTTAGAGACTAATAAGATTTCGTAAACATGTAGAATTGAAGTAGGTTTGTATTAATGAATAACAACTATCCCGGAAATTTTTTTTTATGATTACTAAATATTTCATCATCCTCTCACGTAAGAAAATATGGAGAATTTATAACTTTATATGAAATCTTCTTAGATAAGGAGATGTACGGCCAAGTTTATCACGCTGATAATTTACAAGTGAAATCTTGTGTTGCTTGAGAAATAATAAACAAATAATTCTAATAAAGCAAAAAGAAAAGATACTGTAAACAAGCACTTTCAGAAAAACTAAAATTGCCTAAAGGGTATCCCATAAAAAAACGCAACTTTTGAAATGCCCGCCATTTCTGTTCTAGTAAGTTGGCAGCACTGAACATTACACGATTTTCATCTGTTGTCTTTGTGGTTAGTAGTCACGGAGCGCCGAATAGCGCATGATCGTCATCTGTTTTCTGTACTAGTAGGAATGGAGCGCTTCACGACGGAACAGCGTGTTGTCCTAGTGAAAACTTATTACAAAAGTGGTGAATGTTGCGCAGAGATTGTTTGCAAACTCCGTGGAATGTTTGGTCGACGTAATGCACCGAATAAGTTGACTGTGATGAGACTGATTGCTAAATTTGAGAAAATCGGTTCGGTTGTGGACATTAAACCCTCGGTGTGTCCTCGTGTTAATCGTTCTGCAGAAAACATCGCCATCGTGAGTGATAATGTTGCTGTAAGTTCGGTGAAATCTATTCGCCGACGTTCACAACAATTGAATATTTCCAGAACCAGCACGCAACGAATTCTGAAAGAAGATCTGCACCTTTGGGCCCATAAAATCCAATTGACACAAGAACTGAAGCCAAACGATCACGAAAAGCGCCGAGCATTTGTCGATTGGGTGCTTGCGAAACAAAGAGTGGACAACAATTTTATAACAAACCACGATCACTTCCTGAGCTCAAGGCCGAGATTCAACGTGTAATTTCAGAACTAGAGATGCAAGTATGCCGAAAAATTATGAAAAATTTCATCGAAAGAACGAGAGTGTGCCTGCAGAGTCGTGGAGGACATTTGAGTAATATCATATTTCATACTTAATCACAGGTAACAAACACTGCAAAAATATATAAATTACTTAATTTCATCAATAAATTTGTATGTTATTATGTACTCAAAAGTTGCGTTCTTTATGGGACACCTTATAGAATAGTATTTGGCCTGTACAGATAAATTTTATCTCGCCTGCTAATATTTTTATAGGAATAATTTTTGAATTAAATTAAAATACTGTTGTTTTTTTTATAATTTTTTAAATTATAAATGATAAACATTAATAAATGCAAAAACTTAGAATGGATCTAATAAAGAAAACAAAATTACAAATCATATTTTTTCTGACCTGCGAGGTTTAGAATATATCAGATAGCTGACCAACTGCTTTAAGCCAGCCGCTATGAACTAGCTGAATGATGCCATTGTATGCAGCATACAAAAAATTTAAGTTTTTAGGATATAAAAGATAATAAATTACATAATATATATTGTATATTATTCTTATTCTTAGACATATAATTATATTATAATTAAATAATATGTAATATAATTAATTAGAAATAAAAAAAAATAAATTTAAATAGTAATTTCTACGAATCATGTATATCACATCGTAAGTATATTATATTGCAACAAATTCGACACAAATAATGTGGTTAAGCGACATCTTTTTTTTATTAAGACTTACAGTTAGCTATTTACTCTGAGAAAAATAACAACATTCTCATTGGGAACTCGATATTATGGAAATATAAAATGTAGATATTTAAAATCGTAATTTTGAATATTTGAATCAATAAAATAATTAATTATTGATACGTAGCCATAAATATTTTCTGAAATTATTATTCCTTTCTGCGGGAGTAAATTATGAACATTCACTGTTGTATTCATGATTAATGTCGTACATGCTATAAATCGAGAAATATTATTACTGCATTATGATACTTTGTTTAATTAAAATGAATTATAGTATTTATATCATATTTTATAGAATTTCTTCTCAACAGTATGGATATTACATGCCAAAATAATCCGCAAAACAGAGAAGTATCTTCCTGTGAACAAACGTCGTTGGAAAATTTTAAAAGACTTATTAGTGAGTAAATATTAATATTAAATACAACTTTATTAACAGTTGACAGAAATATAATATATACTATAGGCCTAATATTTTTTTGTTAATAATTAATATATAAAATATATATAGGCTATATATATTATTTCTGTTAATATAAATTCATTAATACTGTTAATAAAAGTATATTATAAATATATATTGAATTTTAAAAATTAAACATTAACAGGAATCTGAATTTGAATTACAGCATTAGCACTTCAGAAAATTCATTCATTATTTTTTCGATTGAATCTATATAAAAGAATATAAAATTAATTAAGAATGTATATAAATTTAAAATTTATATACTGTATATTCATATGATAGAATATAAAAACAAAAATTCAAAGATTAGTGTTAAGTTTTCTATAAAGAAAATCTACCATTGGTGAATATTGTAATAATATATTGAAACATTTTAGATATTTTTAATTTAATTCATGTCCATTTCTAATATGTAGTATCTTGATTTTTGAAAACGATATTTATCGATAATTTCAAATTATGTTAAATTTTAATTTAATTATCAAAGAAATTGTATAAAATTTAATTCATAGGGAATTACAACTATTTGTTACAACTGACTATTTTTTTATTACCTACAACTTATTACAAAAAATCCTTATTTGAATGGAATTTACTAATATTATTTGCAAAATAGTTCAATTAACGGTTATGCACACTATATAATTCATAGAATAGATTAAATAATAGAAATGTTTAAAAACTAAAAATATCTTTTAAAAAATAAATTAAACGAGTTATCAAAATGAACATTTATTAAACAATTCAAAATTTAATTGATTAGTTTAATAAACAATAGTAAATGTAAGAAATAAAAAAATCCTAAATCTAGAAAATTCGGATAAAAATTTTTATATTACTTGGTATAATAAGATGTATGTTTAACTTTCAAAAAGGCATTCACATTATTTTCTCTAGATTTTCTGATTAAATTAGTAATGGAAAATTAATGTTATATAGCATTTAAATTAAATAAAAAGCTAGGTTAAACTAGCGCATCTACATATAAAATCCAATGTTTTTCTATCTGATTCTTTAGCAAAGGTTCCTGCATCGTTTGTTCCTCGAGACCAAACTTGGTCTAAAAACTTCCGCGGCCCCGCAGGTACTGTAGGCTACTTCTAGGTCGAGATCGCTGCGAGTGGTGGGGCAAAATGCCTTCATTTAAATCCTTCAGAATAGCATCAAAATTCGGAATGGCGTCACAATAGTATTGACTTGACGTCACGATGAATTAAGAATGAATCACATCACAAAACAAAATTATTATTTGACGTAACGATGATATAACATAGAATGAATCACTATCTGATGTAACATATGTGGTCGCAGTAATAATTTCAATTGCTATAATAAATAATTTATATGGCAAAATGAATTTGTTCGAATTCGAGCTGCCGTTACAAGATCGCACGACATCATAATGACATAACAAATAGATGACGTCACGTAAGCACGCTGATGAATCCTCACAAATATAATATTGATAAATGATCTCGCAATATTTTTTTACTTTAATAAATTCAGAATCATTATAAATATAGGATGCTTTTCAATTACTTAATCGTAAAAGTACTCGTGATTTTTATTTTTTATTATAGAGTAATCTATACTCTAGATGTATTGAATACAGTAGAACCCCGTTTATACGTTTTTGAAGATGGTTGATAAAAATTATGTACAAGCGGGGGTTTAGTTAAACTTTAGAAAATATTCAAGATATAAATAATTTGCATAAATTAAAAATTTTTAAGACTTAATATGTAAAAATTTCGAAGAATAACATATAAAGCATTAAGATATCTCGTCCTCTCATTTTTCATCAATGATATTTTTAAAATTCATATTCCCTTTTATATGTTCGCTAGAGCATTTTTTATTTTAATAATAAACATGATTCAAGTTTAATATAATAGAGTAATCGGTCGGATTGGCGAAGAAACGTTTCGGCTTTCAGCTCTGGAGGACTCGCCTTCGAATCTTGGGTCCCATCCCTTGAAAATATTTATCAAGGGGTCCCGGCCCGGTCCGTCGATCTCCGTCCTCTACAATCCGGCTGACCCATGGGCAGCCTGTGGAAGGGTTTTTTTTTTGCTTGGCCACAATATTTTTCCAGGATGGAAAGTGGCGTCCTCTGTTGACCAATATATATATAATAGACTAACTATAATTTAAGTTTTCGTAAAATAGCACAATTTAAAACTAAACCAGTTTTGATGTCTAATAGGAAATATGCAATAATAATAGGGGCGGGCCAATTCCAACTATGAGAAGCACCCACATCTGTGGAGAGGGCCGGATAGTGAAGGATAGGGACCGCCAGACCGGCTATTTTACATAAACTTAAATCATAGTTAGTCTATTATATATTTTTTGGTCAACAGAGAACGCTACTTTCCATCCTGGAAAAATACTGTGGCCGGGTAAAAATCCCTTCCACAGACTGTCCATTCCTGAAAAGGGGTCAGTCGGATTGTAGAGGACGGAGATCGACGGGCCGGGCCGGGACCCCTTGATAAATAAACATTTTAATATCTTTTCGAGTTTAACTCAATGAACTGTAAAGAAATTCAGATGTGACCAATGAGTTGTGATTGTCAGAATATCAATAAATTCGAATACAGGTAACCCTGCTATAACACGGTAGATAGGTTTCTGAAAAACAGTGTTGTGTGAAACCGTGTTATATGAGATCCAGAACAATACAAAAAGGAGAGATACGTTCCAAACCCAGTGAAAAATAAATAACTTTCTTTAATCCCGCGTAAGGAATTTAATTTTTATTAAGAATATTAATAACACGAAACATTAAGAAAGAAAAGATATATACCTAAGACTCTAGAAAAACAATATATGCAAAATAAAAGGAAAGAAAAAGTATACAGCCTATATAACATTCATTTAATAATTATATCTTCCTTACCACTGTTCATTAAAAATGAGAACGTTTTTCCTTTTAACAGTATCAATTTCACTTTCTGAACTTTTTTTTGCTTTTAAAGTTTGTGTAGTTCAAAATCTGTAATCTAACCCGCTATAAAACAATTGCTCCTTAAAACATATCTAAAAAAATATATGAATAAAAATGTACTTTTTTATTTAACATTCCTCTATTAAAGAATAAAAAAAATTACTTTTTATCCAAGAACTGAACGTTTGGAATACAAAATACTCAATGGCGACAATTAACTCAATTACAAAATTAATTGAATTTCAAATCGAAATCGAAAATAGACTACGTATCGTCCTTTCATGGCAAACTAGCAAAATTGCATTTATGACCAACTTTAACAAAGCATTTCCCAATGGTTGCATTTTATGTGTATATTATATGTCCTAGTATGGATTTACAAAAGTTAATAAGACTGTTTTATGTTGTAGGAGAGTAAACATAGTTTTCTAAATATGTTACATAAAAATCGTATTGAAGAAGTACCGTGTCATATGAGAGCTTTCGTAATTTTAAAATCGTGTTAGAGTGAAGCCGTTGTAGGAAGTCGTGTTATAGGAAGGATACCTGTATATTGATTTTTTTTATACTTCGAATGAAATTACGTTTATAATTGATTGCGTGAGATGTTATTTTAACGGTTATACAGAAATATTATCATCAGGAGTGTGGAATAAATGAGAGGATATATTTTGTATACTGTATTATGTATTAGGATAAAGTCATCTGGGAATGCGTATTCCCTAAGAATGTCGATTTCAATTTTCTGACAGTTGGAAATATTTATATAGTAACTTGTGTTGGTGATGTATTAAAAATAGATAAATAAATCTCTATTATATATTGTTTCTAAAAATCGTGTATTTATGAAGATGTAATAGGCAAAAAATACTTTTCTCGTTTCTTGATAATTTTCTTGTTTTATATAACTTGTGAATTGAAAATATTTGTACCGTTCTATTGGTGAAAATAGTTCAATATATCTGTTTCCAAGCCACCTTGTTGTATGTACTGTACATGTTTTGCAAATTCAATGTGTACTGCGATATAGAAAGTCGATTTTGAAATACTGTACGGGCGCCAAACGCATAGAGATGAGATATGCTATTTTTTCCATCTGCATACTATTTAGAGCAACGTGCTATACGATTATGAAATAACAAAATCTCATACTGATTTATTAATTTGTAAAATCCGAGTTTCATTCCAGAATGGCTTCAAAATATATCAGAAAATCCAACAAGAAGCTGATTTTTACTGAACAACTACTCAGTGAAACGAGTAACCAATTACAAATGACTAGATGAAATATACAATGATGCTCAAAAACAGTATATCATCTGGGAATTTTATACTTCTAATCATTTTCACGATAGTATGTTACATTATGGCTAGAAGTCCATTCCGGAAGAAGTGTCTTTTGATTGTTTTTGCACTTACTATCACTCCTAAATGTTCTTCCCTGTGTTGAAAAGATAACAGAAAGAGCATTTGAGAATGATAACAAGTAAAGAAACAGACAGAAGACATCTCTTCTAAATTGGACTTGCAGTATACGGTCGTCCTAAGAAGAAACCTTTCCTCATATAAAAAATGAAAAACGTCCGATTGAATTGGTGTCAGGAATATTTCAAATGTCCTGAACAGTGAAAGTTAGTTATTTTCTCGGATGAGAAAAATGATTCGCCATAGACATGATAAATATTAGTTAGTTTTACCTTAAATATTAATTTCTTTTGTTCATATTTCTAGCTGTGATGCCAGCCATTAATATAACAAACAATCTCGAAAAAGAATTAGAAATGTGAAATTCGCAGATAATGTACCTTCTTTGAACATTATATATAGAGTAGCATGAATAGATTCTTGGTTTGAGGCGATATAGAACTGAAGTATAACATTTGTTAAATGCCTACTCTTAGGATCATTCCCCAAGAGCGTATTTAAGAGTACGCATTTGGCATGCATTTGTTTTCTGTATATTTCAACAATAATAATAATAATTTTATGTGCTATAATTTTGTAGGCACATAGCCAATAGAATAATAAATCACTAATAGAAAATATTCCTACTAAAAATAGTATTTTATTTTTTAACTAAACATTATTAGCTGACTTTATCCTACTTTTTAAGTTATATATATATATTTCTAATATACTTTTTTTATGAATTTTTGACATTTTCAGATGAAAAGGAAATAAAATGCCGAATGGATGACACGTTTCTTTTTGGATTTCTGAACGCTAAAGAGCTTGATCCAGAAAAATCTCTAGAATTACTTAAGAATTACTATTCTATTAGAAGAAATTATCCAGACATTTACAGAAACCTTCTTCCATCCAAACTAGAACATGTCTTGGGATTAAAAGCAATGCAGTTTTTGCAAGGTCAGGATCAAGACGGCCGATATATTTTCATTTTACAAGTAGGTAAGTATCAATAGAATTATTGCAATGATTGAAAGAAAGAGATGCTAGCCAACGGGCATTGAAATATTTTTAATAATGTTGTTGATAAAATAAAAATATAACATAAAAATAATATAAAACACTACAATAGTCGTAATAACTCTTTCCTGACAATTCAGCGATTTCTGTAATGTCCCCAATGAGAAAAATCCGATACGTTGTATACTAAAGGGTAGTCTATATCGAATTTTTAGCATACAATATCTAGCTGTTTTAATTTAGCAATCTACTTTTTTACAATAAATTTGGTTTTACAATAAATTTTATTTAGATATGTGGCTAGTTTAGCAAGACGAGCAAGCCAAAATAAACTTACATGCTATTGACTAAAAGTGATAAATGGCCGAATGACCGCCAATTAAGATACTGCTTTACAATCTGAAGCCGTGTTCCACATCTCCAAAGACATTTTTCGGATCCAGATTCGGGTCGTTGAACTATATCTGACCCTGATGCCTTTTCCAACGCTTTTTAAACTGCTTTCCAAGCTGAAGTTATTTAAGCGCAAGATGATCAATTATCGGCTGTGAACAGTTTCGATGAGATGCTGTGTCTTGACGAACTCAAAGGGACAACATCTCACCGAAAGTGTTCACAGCCTGCCTAGAAGAAATATTCCGATAAATATTAGATGGGAACACAAAGGAATAAACATCAATGGAAAGTATCTCAAACCACCTGAGATTTGCAGACGAAATAGTACTGTTCGCTCAGACTGAAATTTACTTAAGCGGCAATTACCATCTTTGAATTACTATTATAAAATTATTTGTGTAATTTTTAACTATATAATCGGCAATATAAATAGAAACTAAAATATAGGACTGTTTTCGTTTTTAATCAAGTATTAGCACAGAATGCATCGCAGAAAGAAATATATATCAGTATATATTGTATTCAAAATATATCCTTAAAAAATTCATTTTCAGAATATCTTCTAAATTTCCTTAAGAAATAATTAAATTATGGTTAGAAATATAATATTGGAACATTTATTTTATATTGAAAACTTTTAAAAAGAATGAAAAGAAATAATATTTTTATGCATTGTGATCTTTAGATCATATTATATACTTTACTTTTATATTTTAATATAAATATATAATAATTCTTACTAACTATTAAATAGGTTGGTCATTTTTTATCATAGGTAATTGGGATACTTACATAGCAAATGCAATAGATCTGGGTAGAACCATGCTGCTACATATGGATTTTCAATGGAATTTTTACAATATTCAAGATCATGGAATGGTTTTAATTATAAATGCTGCGGGATTGTCATACAGACATTTTATGCAAATAACTCCAAGATTAATAAATGCTTTGATAAGCATTATATTTGTAAGTATAACAGAAAATTAAAATTATCCAGAAATATTGAAAAATATTAATAACATAATGCATTTTTCAAAACAGAAATCTTCATCGTACGAACTATGTTTCAAAGAAATTCATTTTGTTAATATGAACGTAATAATGAAAACCCTATTGCGTATTATTATTCCATTTTTATCACCTGAATTAAGACAGAGAGTAAGTCAATTGTATATAAAATTCTGTTAAAGCCATAATCATTTTTTATTCAGCTTACTTTTAAAATTATTAAATATATTAATTAATTAATTTTATAAAAAAAATTTAAATTATTTATGATTTATTTACAAGTAATTTATTTGTCGAGCATTTTTTACATAGTTTATAAGTTCTTCATGTTAAATAATTAATATAGATGGGATGAAGAACGAATCTTTAATAAACCTCCAAAATACCAAATATAGTATTAATGAATAAATAAATAAACAAGAACTAACACAGGAGAGGATTAAAATTTATTGAATAACGTTTTCGATCTATTTTTTAGATCCTGTTCAGTACAGAAATATTACAGAGCGCTTTAGAGCAGTGGTCTCCAAACTTTTTTGACCGCGTACCCTTATGACGAAAACAATCATAAATTGTACCCCCTAATTATACCTAATATATATAAAAAGTTTAAAATTTAGCTGGTGTTCTATTTTTTACCCTTCGTTTTTTATGAAATTTTAAAGCAAAAAGCTCAAAAAATGACAATAAAATTATTTATAAATGC